>JADIOT010001909.1:14856-36355 GCA_018343995.1 Waltiozyma sp. UFMG-CM-Y6624
TTAAAGTTAAAAAAAAAAAAAAAAAAAAAAAAAAAAAAAAAAAAAACATTCTTCCCACTTCTTTGAATTTTGATCATCCAGAAAAATAACTCTTTTTTTTTTTTAAAAACCAATTATAGTATAATAATAGATCATGCCCTGATAAACCCATCAAATCCTTCACCGCTTCTAACTCCCTGATCCCTATCTCTATCACCCAAGATCAAAATATTCTCAACATTATGAACCAAAATCTTATCACAATCATCATTCAACTCAAAACAGAAAATCCCACTAAATTTCTCCTCAAATTCATTCAAATCAGGAATATTGATCTCTCTATCCTTTCCTGATCCTTCGTTGCTTTTTATATCTGATAGGATTGGCTTATGTATTAATTTCCAATGGATGATGATTTTAGGGGCTCCTTTGATGATCCCATATTGATTAGAAGCTATGCCATCTGGATCAACTTCTGAATGTGTGACCAACAACTTATGATCGTATCCATCATGAAGGTAGAACCCATTAAGAAATAACTGTATAGTCTTCATGATGGTTTGATAAGATACTCTTCCTGAGATATTCAAGGCATCTGGGAAATGATTCGTTATAATATCAAGATTGACTAAAGATTCGTTAAGTTTAAGTGTTATTGATGGATCTAATGTGGATGAATCTGGAAGTTGTGTAAGAATATTGGGTGTTAGGTCTTCTTTAATATATGTTACCATTGAACCAAAGTTTGCTTTACGGGTTTGATTAGAGTTGTTTTGATCTGAAGAAGTGAATGAAGAAGATTGAAGGTTATGTGTGTTTCTGAAAAACTTCATCGCACTACCTTGCAGTGTTTGATGTCTCATACATTCTGTACTATTGGGTGAATACAACTGTTTCGGACATCGTACATAATATAATGGAGTAGTAGTTAGAAGATGATGACTGATTGATTGTTTGGTTGTTGAACCTGAGTTTCTTGACAAATTAGCATTCTGACTTGCCTTAATTGCCTTCGAACAACAACCTGATCTTATCATAATATAATATATCCTAAAATATTCACTTTTCCCAGTGAAAATCTTTTCAAATATTTAACTATTCTTTCTTTCTTTCTTTTCAGTTGAAACTATTTCAGTGGCGGCGTCTTAGAATATAAATTACCTATCGCACCATAATTTAGTTCCACAAATCTAACTAAATCACGTGATATATTGAAGCTATACTAAGATTCCGCACTAGAAATTGAACCGTAAATACCACAAAAAGAGAAGACTAATTTTTTAATATCTTTCAATTAAAATATACGTCGAATATGATTCAGTATTAAAGTTAATTAATAATTTGACTTGTTAAATTCACCCCTTATTCGATCTCCGTTTCCCCGGAAAATGGGGGTTTCAGCGTTTTATTCTCTCCTTTTTTTTAAAAAAAAGAAAGGTAAGTAGGCAATAACTTCCTGTTTTAGATGTTTTAAGCTTATTTTTACTTTTTTTTGTTTTTTTTTGTATTCCCCCGGATGCGCGCTAATATTAATTTACGCATATGGTTTGTTTTTTTGACAATAGATATATGCGACATATGGTTTTTTTTTTCTTAAATCACTGGTTATTATATATATTTAATGTTTTTTTTTAAAGAATTATGTGTAAAATTTAAACTATTATATACACTTAAAAAATAATATCCTTAGTAGATTGCTTGAAACATGAAAGTTAGAAATAGATGCGATATAACAAGGAATAAATAATAGTTTGAAAGTTGAAGCTAATCATTTGATCACACAAATTTGTATTGACCCCCCACGGTTCTTTAAAATTATATATAATTATATAGATTTGTTTTTGTTTTTGTTTTTATATATAATTAAACTTGTGACAATCTCTTACGTAATGTACGGCTGATGCAGGTAGACGTCGAGTAATTTAAAAACGTAATAAATATATATATATATATATATATAACAAACTCCCCCAGATTTATTAGAATAATGGAGAATTTTATACACTTTATATCATTTTAGGAACATCTATTTGAAATAATTCATTTTATGGAAACAAAATGATTAGATCAACGTCAACTAATCTTAGATCTATCAGATCTTTAAGATCTATCACTACTAAAAGAGTCTTCAATTCTCGTCAATATTCATCAAGTACCACTACTCATCATTTCAGAAATTTCACCATTGCTGGTTCATCCCTTTTGTTATTTGCTGTTGGAATTACTGGTTACTCCATGAAGGACGCCCTATCTAATGAAGTAAAGTTTCCAGAAGGCTCAGTCACCAAGCTATCAGATCTTGAAACTCCAAAGTATGGTAATATGGAAGATTTCATTAAAGCAAGAGATCAAATCATTGAAATTGTCGGTGAAGATAACATAGCTACATCAAGATCTGAAATAGATCAACATTCGGACACTTATTTCAATTCCCATCATCCAACTGAAACTCAAAGACCACAAATTGTCATTTTCCCATCGACAACAGAACAAGTCTCTGAAATCATGAAAATTTCATATAAATATAAGATTCCAATCATTCCATTTTCAGGTGGTACTTCGTTAGAAGGTCATTACATTTCTACTACAGGGACACCAACGATTACTTTAGATTTTGCGAAAAACATGACTAATATTATTCAATTAAATAAAGAAGATTTGGATTTAACAGTTCAACCAGGTGTTGGTTGGGAAGATCTTCATGAATATCTTGGTGAAAAGAATTTATTATTCGGTCCTGATCCAGGTCCGGGTGCCTTAATCGGTGGTATGGTTAATACTTCTTGTTCAGGTACAAATGCTGCTAGATATGGTACTATGAAGGAAAACGTTTTAGGTTTAACTGTAGTTTTAGCAGATGGTACTATTGTTAAGACCAAAAAAAGACCAAGAAAATCTTCAGCAGGTTATAATTTGACCGGTTTAATCATTGGATCCGAAGGCACACTAGGTATTGTCACTGAAATCACTTTAAAATTGCACGTTAAACCAAGTAAACAAACCGTTGCTGTTGTTAGTTTCCCTGAAATTTCCGATGCTTCTAAAGTTGTTTCTGATATTGTTCAACAAGGTATTCAAGTGAATGCTATGGAATTATTAGATGACAAGATGATGAAAGTTGTTAATGATTCCGGTGAAACTTCTAGAAAATGGATCGAGAAAACCAGTTTATTTTTCAAATTAGGTGGTGATTCTCAAACTTCTCTTAATGAATTGGTTAAAAAAGTTGAAGAAATTTCCAAAAAACATAACAGTATTAGTTTTGAATTCGCCAAGAATTCAGATGAAATTGATGAACTTTGGTCCGCTAGAAAGATGGCCTTATGGTCCACTATTAATCAAGGTAGAACTATTGATCCTCAAATGCAAGTCTGGACCACAGATGTTGCTGTTCCTATCTCCAAATTAGCCCCTGTTTTATCTGAAACGAAGAAAGATATGGAAGATTCCGGTTTGTTATCTACTTTAGTTGGTCATGCTGGTGATGGTAATTTCCATGCTTTTGTTTTATACACACCACAACAAAGAAAAATTGCAGAGGATTTAGTCGAAAGAATGGTTAAAAGAGCTTTGAAAGCTGAAGGGACTTGTACTGGTGAACATGGTGTAGGATATGGTAAAAGAGAGTATTTATTAGAAGAGTTAGGTGAAGATCCAATCAATCTGATGAGAAGAATTAAATTGTCTTTAGATCCTCATAGATTATTGAACCCTGATAAAATCTTTAAAATTGATCCAAATGATCACGAACATTAGATATATATATATATATATATCTTATAGATTATATACAATTCCATGTATATTTCCACCCCAGCTTGTTCTTTCTCTAATTGTGTGTATATAAAGACATAGAATTCATGAAGAGCTTAGACTTTGACGTATATTTAAAGTTGCTGAAGTTTTAATTTGTATCAGAAGTTTATTTGTGATATAAATAGTCTTTGAATTAAATATTGTACTTAATCTCAGATCAAATATGATTTAAACAAAACCCATCAAATACGATATAGACGTCAAAAAAAAAAAAAAAAACACAAAGTACTACTACTTATTCAAAATTTTTAGGACAAAGTAAAAGATCCAATTTTGGTAGTTAAAGAAAAACACACACAAACTCCTTCCAAAACCAAAACGCAAAAAAGAGCAAATATATATATATATTTTAAAAAAACCCCGTTTCTCAGAAATCAGTAAAGTACTGAACATAAGGATCCTCGCCACCAATCCCATAATCCAACTGCTCCTCAGGGTAATGATCGAACAAAGAAGTATCACCAACACCACCTGTAATAGGAGGTTCATAAGGAGTCTCAATATCCTTAGCTAACAATTTCTCCCAAACAACTTCTGCAAACCATGGATGATTCCTAATTTCAGCAGGCCCATTATGTAGATTCCCTAATCTTCTTGTCAAATCAGCAGTGATCAATTTCGATAACAAATCAACCGCGTCTGGATTCATAAAGGATGGATAATGGACTTTACCAGCTAGAATCTTTTGATAAGTTTTCATTGGCGTAGAATCATAAAATGGAGTATACCCAGCCAACATTTCAAAAATTAGAATTCCTAAAGACCACCAATCCACAGACTTATTGTATGGTTTTGTAGTAATAACTTCTGGAGCAATATAATCTGGTGTACCACATAAAGTCCAAGTGACAGTGGAAACTTCCTTGGCAAATCCAAAGTCAGTGATCTTGATATGACCGTTTCTATCCAGGAGAATGTTTTCAGGTTTCAAATCTCTATAGATAATGTTATGAGAATGTAAATATTCCAAGGCCAAAATGACTTCAGCAGCATAGAACTTAGCAACAGGATTAGGAAATCTTTGAGATTTTCTCAATAATGAAAATAATTCACCACCTTCAATATAATCCATGACCATAAACAAATTTCTAGAATCTTGGAAAGTGCCCCACATACGAATTAGAAAAGGATGTTCAACAAGCTTCAACATCCGTCTTTCATCATTCGTATGTTCGATTTGTTTCATACGAATAATTTGGGCCTTCTTTAGAACTTTGATGGCATAATAACGTCCATTATGAGCTGAACGGACCAAATGAACACGACCAAAGGATCCTGTGCCTAATGTTCTCATGATTTGGAAATCATTGAGGGAATATTTACCCTTAGATACGGTGGATCTTTGAGGAAGAAGGGATTGTTGGATGGCTGATTCGGCAGAAGTTGTGATATTCTTAGCAATCTCTTCTGTTGTTGTTGTTGTTGGTTGTTGGTATTGGACTTGTGGTTGATATTCCATTGTGGAATTTAAATTGGGGGCGATATAATTGATAGTGAAGGAAATGCTTGATTATGTATTATCAGGCAAATTTGCGATGGCGTTAGTTTGACAGGTTGAAGCCGGGTGCTAGTAAAGTTACTAATAAATTGTGTTAACAAGGAAATGTATGGCTCAATCGATAGATAGATTTTTTTTCTTCTTTGCAGTAATATAGATATATATTATGTGTTGGAGGGGGACCTTAGTGACGAATGGTTTAAACGGGAAATAACGGTACTATGGATTAAATCGGATTTAACTTTAGAGTGGCAGCAACGACTTAAAAAAAAAGAAGGTCAGTTGGAGCAAAGTTTTGTTTTCTTTACTTGTTTTGAGATAGAAATAAGAAACAATTGAGTTAGGAAATCTTATAAGTATATATGTATATTTTTTTTCAATCGAATCTTTGCAATTGGTATGTCTTTTTTTTTTGTTGACAAATCCAAGAATTTTAATCCAAAGCTTTGGAACCAAATTCATGGGGTGGACGAATTTCAGTTTAAGCAACAATCCTTGAACAAAGTCAACAAGTTCCGACCTGGACAAGTTCCAACTGACAACGCGCGCCGTCTTTTCCTATTCCGGTCCAGCCCTACTAAAATTAAGGATAAATGTTATATTTAACATATGTTAATTTAAATGATAAATAATATACAAAACATTGGTTAAACAATGTCTACTTTCTCTTCCTACTAGGTCTGGCGTTCTTATCCATTCTCTTCTGTTTGGCATCTCTGGACTTTCTAATATCCTCCGTACTTCTAATCTCATTTCTTTGACCTGGTTTATTGAACCCCTTAACACGCATACCATTTTCTAAAGCAGCATTGACCTTCTTCTTTTGTGTTTGATAATCGTCTCTGAATCTATCAGGAGCTCTAGGAGCTTGAGTCTTATTATGCTTGAAACGTGGATCTTTACCTGTGGCAAATTCATTTGGACTATGAATTTCTCTTGCACCTGTTTTGATCTGTGGTAATTTACGTTGATTTTTCCAATTATCATAACGACCTGACCTATAAGATGCTGGGATCTTTTGACCAGATTCACCCATGATGTACTTCTTGTCTGTTGATTTGGCATTGACATAATTTTTCTTACCTTTGTCCCATTGCATTGTCTGTGTTTGTTTATGGTTTTGAATTTTATCATCGTCATTTAAATCAAAAGAGGCCTTGGCTGCATCGTTAAGGAACCCAGAATTGATGTTTAATTGTTGATCCTGGATCACATTTGATGGAGCATAATGAGAGATGAAATATTGAGGATCTCTAAAGGACTTCTTGGCCTTGGCACCGAATTTGGCTTCTTGTTCAGTTTCAAATTCGTTGTCTAAGACATCGTTAGTGACAGAATAACCAATTTCACCTTCGTCACCTTTAAGAATCTCATCTTCTAAACCGTGAGTTAACCCTGCCAATCTTTCCTTTTCTAGCAATTCTCTCTTTTCCTTAGCACGTCTTTGAATAGGAGCGATCTGTCTTCTTCTGATTTTCATTAAATCCATCATAGATTCATCCTTCTTGGAGAATTCGAAAACAGTTTCCTTGTTTCTTCTATGCTGTAGCTTTTCCAAGAACTCTAACTTGGCCTTCTCCATATTTTCACCAAACAATAAGTGTTGATCATCCCATCCTGAACTTTTGATTTCTCTAGCTCTCTTAACGGATTCACCAGCAGCAGCTGTACGTGTTTTGAAGTACAATTTCTCGGCCTTTAGCGAAACACCTTGTAAAACTTTCAAGTCGTAGTTGTTGGTGATCAAATGATTGAACATTTCCATCATATTCTCAACGTTAATACGAGGAGCGGCACCAAGAATCATTCTATCAATGTATGAAATCTTTGGCTCCTTGTAATCGTCGCCCATTTGTTCTTTCAATAATTTGATCTTAGCCTCATGCATAGGTGTCAAATAAATCTTCTTCCCCAAGAACAACTCTAAATCCAAAAGATAAGGCAATTCATTATCACTAACAATAGAATAGGCCCAACCTCTGTTACCGGCTCTAGCAGTTCTACCAACTCTATGAACAAAGATCTTAGAAGAACCAGGCAAAGAGTAGTTGATAACGTTGGCTAAAACTGGAACATCGATACCTCTAGCAGCAACATCAGTGACGACTAACAAAGGAGTCAACCCAGCACGGAAATTTAGCAACTGTTGCTTTCTTGCTCTTTGATCTAACGTACCGTAAATATAGGAAACAGCAAATCCTGCATCACGAAGCATAGTAGTGATGTACTCGACATGATGTCTGGTAGGAACGAAAACGATGGTTGAGAACGGGGATGGCAAGACGTTTGCAGCTGGAAGTTTTGGCTTCTGGAATTTTTTCTTACGTTTCTTATTCTTCTCATCTTTATTTTCTTCATCCTCTTCATCAGAGGTATCGAAATGATTGGCCCCTTCTAATTTCTTCAATTCTTCAGGTGTGGCTAATGGGATCTTGATGACGTCTTGGATGATGTTCAACAAGTTGGCTTCTCTTTCATCTCTCTTAGTGGAGATAAAAGCCATTTCTAATTCATCAGAGACTTTAGTCTCGGCATCCAATCTGACTAAGACTGGGTTAGTCAAACCAGCCTTAGCAAAGTCAACCAAGGATCTTGGTAAAGTGGCAGAGAATAGTAACGATTGTCTGTTTGGAGGCAAGGCGACTAGCAATTCATTCAATTGTTCTTCAAACCCCATTTCGAATAAACGATCAGCTTCATCAAACACAATATATTCAACAGATTTCAAATCCAACGCCATTTCAATCTTTAAATGCAAGAATCTACCAGGAGTAGCAACGACAATATCTGGATTACTCATCATCATACCAAATTGGTCTTCCAACGAGTCACCACCAATCAACAAGACCGATCTCAAATCAGACCCTCTTGAGAACTCCTTGATAACTTTATAAGTTTGTAACGCTAATTCTCTGGATGGCGACAATACAATAGCTCTAACACCAACTTTAGCAGAATGAACCTTTAATCTTTCAATTAAAGGAATAGAAAAAGCACCAGTCTTACCAGAACCTGTACGAGCCATACCGACAATATCACGAGCTTGTAAGATCAATGGAATAGTTTTACGTTGAATAGGAGTTGGTTGTCTAAACCCCTTACGTTGGATATTATGAAGAATATTTTTGGAAAGACCGAAGGATGCGAATGTTCCAGCTTTAATCTTTTTGGATGATTGTGGTTGCATGGCAAAATATTCACTATTTTTGGAATTAACATCGTCTTCATCATCGGAGGCTTCTAATGTTGGGAAAGTGGCCAAGTCTGGTTTAGTGATTTGCTTCTTTGGTTGTTCTACTTTACGTTTCTTTTGATCTGGTTCCTCTTCTTCATCTTCAGAGGAAATGATCTCATCTTGATAATCCATTTGAGTTTGTTGTTCGTTATCAGAATCACTGGAATAGTCTTCAGAATCTGAAGAGTCACCGGTTAATCCGGCAATATTGGATGCAATATCAAAGTCACCTTCGTCTTCACTGCTTGACATTGATGGAATTCTTTTTACTATTCTTTAAAAGAGAATTAAGGAATTTAGAGGTGGTATATAATAATAATTCATCTGTTGTAATTTTTAAAGATGAGCTAGAAAATTTATTTTTATCCGTGGACCTTTGGCAGATTTCTAAACAATATCAGGTTATTTAGTTATAGGGCTGATATGCTTATATAAGCTAAAGAAAGAAGAATGTTAAAGCTGGAGTTCGGTTCGACTCGGTTCAAATATGGCCTTCCCGGTTATTTCCAGGTATATCACTTCGGGCCTAGGGAAGGAAGGCTCTTCAGATCACACACAACAAAGGAATTATATACTACTACTATATGTATATATATAATATGTGTATGTGTATGAAATATTTTTTATTTTTTTCATAATATGATTTGGAAAGAAAAATTTAGCTATGTCAACTAAAGTCATTTGAATCATTTTTTAAGCTTTTTTTTTTTCTGAAAATCGTCATACAAAATTTATTGGAGAGTTCCACCATAGCCTGTGGTAGGCTGCTGGGGGGCCTCTTAAATTTGCCGAGCACACCTAGCCGGGACTTTGGAAAAAAAAAGTAGTGCCTGAGTCAAAACGTCAAATGACGGGAATAATAATAATTCTGGGGAATTATATATATATAAAAAACCTTATATAAAAGAGAATTGAAATTTTCTTTAAACAGCAATCAAATTAAAAGAACAAGATACTATTTTTTTTTTTCTTTGAATCTTTTCTGTATTAAAATTTTTTCAAATATTTCTCCACTATGGTTTTAGATACTGTTGTTTACCATCCAACTCTCCTCAAACTTATCAAATACCTTGACGCCACTGCAGGTCGTGAAAAATCCCTCCGTTTAATTCAATATTTGGTTAGATTTCTTGCTTTCCAAGCTAAACAATCTGGTTATCCATTAGCATTATACCAACTATTGAAAAACTTACAAAACCAATCAGCATTCATTAGAAAAGCTTTAAGATTCTTAAAGCCATTAAATCATTTACAAGATGCTGCTAAGGCTTTTGACAACAAGTTATCCGATTGTATTTTAAGAAACACCACTGTTGTTAGAAACGCTGCATATTTCGGTTACTTGACTTTAGATTCAATTGCTTGGTTCAAGATTTTAGGTTTAGTCTCCACCAGCACTTACTCTAAGGCTCCAAAGCATGCTAATTGGTTCTGGTTTGCTGGTTTATTAGCTGGTTTGATTAATGATTTAAGAAAGATTTCAATCACCAATTCTCAAATTGCTTCTATCGATTCTGAACATGGTGAAAAGTCCGATGACAAGTTGAAGGTTGCTCAAGTTGAAAACTATAAGGCTACTAGAAAGTTAATTTGGGATTCCCTTGATTTCTTTGTTGTTTTGAACAACTTGGGATTCTTAACTAGCTCTGAAGGTGCTGTTGCTTTGGCTGGTACTATTACTTCTGTCCTTGGTGTTCAAGATGTTTGGGGTGCTACTAAGATCTAGATGATCTGTCCACATGTGTATTTTTTTTTCTTTGTTACTACTTTATTAAAAATAATCAACTCGTTTGTTTTCACGTCTAGAATTCTTCTTATCTGACTTCTTATGTTTTTCCCTTAATCGATCTTCATTCGTCTTTTTTCTAACATTATCCCATTTTGTTAAATTCTCATGGCTAATAATTCCTTTAAATTTAACTGTATTTTTCATCTCCTTAATGAATTTTTCTAAACAATTCTTCAAATTATCATCCCTTGATCTTGTCGTATCATCAGCAATAGTGAACCCTAATTGTGATTTATTCAAGTATCTGAAATTATTTTGAACTATTTGACTCCTTATCATATTAGGAATCCACATAAGATCAGATATATGAACCATTGCTTTTGAAGATGTCTTATTGACCTTTTGACCACCTGGACCACTAGATCTTATAAATTTTATATCTAAACAATTCTTAGGAATCGAGCTGGGTGTCAATTGATTAAGCCAATCTTGAGCAGAATCTATTTGAAGCTGTTCTTCTGGTGATGGGTTGTTATTATGAGAGAAACGAACTACATAAAGACTGTTGGAAGCGGGTCTAAGGATATTCATACTACAACCCCGGAGTACGAGAGATTTGTTGGTGAAACAAGTTTCATATAATAATTTGGTATTAATGATACGTCTTGACATAATAACAATTTGAGTTTCAATGGATTTTGTTTGTTAATAATCAATTAATGTGAGATTTGTAAGAAATTTGGACCTGTTTTTTTATTATTTAAAGTTGTTTTAATTGAAAAGGTCATTTGTTATTAAAGTTTCCTTCCCGTCACTCCGATAAAAAAAATTAAAATTTGACAATTTGACGGAACTTGCAGGATAAATAAATATATAAATATTTAAAAAAACCCAAAAAAAAAAAAAAAAAATTAAACACCACCTTCAAACGTTTAAAGTAATTTTCAATTAGTAATTCTTTTTTTTTTCCCCACCCAGACGCTATATATATTCAATTTCTACAATGTTCAGAAACATTATTTCCAGAAGAGCTTTTTCCAGCAGTTCTAGAAGACTTCTTCAAGTTGGTGAAGAAGTTCCATCTACCACTTTCAAGCATAATTCTCCTGGTAACGCTGTCATCTTAGCTGAAAAAATTGCCACTGGACGCAACATTATTGTTGGTGTTCCTGGTGCTTTTTCTCCAGCTTGTTCAGCTTCTCATGTTCCAGGTTACATCAAGTTAGTTGATCAATTCAAAGCTAAGGGTATTGATCAAGTGTTTATTGTTGGTGTCAATGATCCATTTGTTTTCAAATCATGGGCTGATTCTATTGAAGGTTCCGACAAGGTTACATTCCTTTCTGATCCAAAGGCTGAATTTGTTCAAGAATCCGAATTGGCTGTTGACGCCACTGAAATTTTTGGTGGTATTAGAGCTACTAGATTTGCTTTAATCACTAAGGATGGTAAGGTTGAACAAGAATTCACTGAACCAGATCACTTTGGTATTTCTATTACTGCTGCTGATAAGGTCTTGGAACAGTTATAAGCACATATATATATACTAGAGTGCTTTGTATATGAATAAATATTATAAGAGTATTACATAAAGGGTCAACATTCAACAGTAACAACTTCATTTTGAATCCCATTCTCATTCTCAATATCCAATCCTTGAATCTTTTCAGGATCAACAAAACTCATAATCCAATGATATAAAGCCTTCAAATCCTCTTCGCCATCATAACACCAAAAATTATAAACACCCTCATTACCCAATTTCAAATGTAAGAAATCAACACCAACTTGACATTCGACTCTTTCCTTTCCTTCTTTATTCCTCGTTAGACCTATACACCAATTTTCAGGAGTATTTCTATTCAAGATCATCAAACCACCTTCATATGGAGCTTCAGATGTTGGAGAACGTGTATATATGGCTAATACTCCACTGAAATCTAATTTATCCCATTCGCCTTCTTTATTCAATTTATAAAGTTGAGAATGGGAACAATATTTCAATAATCTTTCAAGTTGAGGATCATGACGTTGCAGAACGTTGTAAGTTAATGTGTCTGCGAACAATGTATGCTGTGGGGATTTGACTAGTGGTTGAATAGGTTCTGGTGTCTGTTCTTGTTCTTCTTGTTTTAAGGTTTTACCTTTGGTTTGTTTTTTTGTATTATTAGTATTATTTTGCGATTTTTTAGACTTCGTGGTCTGTTTTGTTTCTGTTGTTGTTCCTAAACCACCTGATTGTGATTTAGCAGTTGACTTCTCTTTCTTTGCCATTTGTTAAGGTTGTAGTATAACTATTTTTATTATTTAGTAGAGTTAATCGTAATACCTGTCTGTCTGTTTTATGAATTGTTTTTAAGTTTTCGTCAAATAATGTGGTGGTGTACGGATGAGTGTCTTTTCCCAATCGAACCCGCGAACAATTAGATAAATTGATGGATTTTGGATGTGTCGATTGTTTATATATTATCGATATTTTAAACAAAACACAATTACACAAGTTCAGTTTTAGAAGTCTGGTTTCTTCCATCTCACTACAAGTACATCTATACTGATAAACCGCCTATCGCGCATCTTAATAACTATCTCTGAAACCTTCCTTCCAGTGAAGAAATCTTCTTTATCATCTTTAATCTTTAATCTTTCCCCAAGATGACTAGTGTTAACCAAGATATAAATAGCCTTAAACGAACATACACAGAGATGAACGTCGGACGTCCAATTAATGGTGGCAGTATCACTTCACCTCTCGCTGCTGGAATTGCTGTTAATGGAGGACAAGCAGTCAATTCAATTGGTATTTCTGTGAACGGTACATCTATGAACAAGTCCAACAACAATGTTGGCAGCGCAGTCAACTCGCCAAACTTAGGCACCATTGGTGTTGCTGTTGGTGGTAAAA
The DNA here is from genome assembly GCA_018343995.1 of Waltiozyma sp. UFMG-CM-Y6624. Lineage (NCBI taxonomy): Eukaryota > Fungi > Ascomycota > Saccharomycetes > Phaffomycetales > Wickerhamomycetaceae > Waltiozyma > Waltiozyma sp. UFMG-CM-Y6624. Next base: position 28,016 of record JADIOT010001909.1, read on the forward strand.
CTTCCTCTCAATCTTCAAACGTATCCACATCTCAACTGAACCGACGTGGCTCTCAACAACTACAGAAAGTACATACAAAATACAATCTGAGGAATGTGAAATTCGCTGAAACATCAGAAGAAATATTGAAGAAATACGAATCATTTCCTGCAAGTTTGGAATTCCATATTCATGAGAATCATTACCGCTTTGGCTCTCAAGATGGTTCAATACCGAAATCTAATCCAATCATCAAAGAATTCCTTGAACATGTCGCAAGAGAAGAAATCCCAGAAGCTATAATGGAAGTACTGAGAGATGCAAATGTTAGATTATTTGAAGGTTGTTTGATATTAAAAATATTCGACCATAGAAATACAAAGACTGTCACAGTGACCGAAGGAACGGAAACTGTCGTCAAGGAAGTTCCAAGAACATTCAGAACCGTCTTGAAATCAACTCCTCTAGGACTGTATTATGATATGCTATCACAAACGGATGCTGCTCTTCAAAGATTCACTGATATTCTGGGGATAAATATGGAAGCTGAAGTCTTGTCTGCCACAAAGAGAAATTTAAATCTATTGGTTCCTTTAAATTTATACAAGGGTATCAACAAATCCATTATTCCCGAGTCAGAATTTCCTAAAATAACACCCGATGGAAGAGTCATTCACAATCATCGTGTTGAATGTGCTGATCCGAGATCTAAGGCTTTTAAACCATTCAGAGAATTGCATGAAGATTCGGTCCCTCCACATGAATCCTCAATTTATCAAGATTTAATGACAGTCTGTGATCCACGTCCATCAAAGGATACTACAGAATCACATACTTTCAATAGATTACGTTTCTTAGAACAGTACCGTATTGATCGTGAAAAGTTCAAACACGAATCTTTAAACGCAACAAAATCTTTTTCTAGTGGTCTTAAATTTGGCAATGGATCCAATTCATCATCCTCTTTTCAACAACAAAGAATTCAACAACTCCAACAACAACAGCGTCTTAACCAAGGTATTGTATCGAATAAGAACTCTCCATTACAGCATTCAATAACCGCAGATTCTTCATCACAAGGGACAAATACTGGCACACCGACTCCAGGTACAACTCAGAATACAGGAACAACAACACCAGCAGAAAAGAAACCAAAGAAGAAAAGAGGTCCTACAAAGAAACAACAGGCAGCAGCTGCTGCAAAGGCCCAAGCTGAAGCTGAGGCATTACTACAACAGCAGCAAATAACAAACTTTCCACAGAGTGGGATGGTACCAATGCCAGGTCAATATGGTGATAAAACCCTTCCTGGTCTCACTCCTAATCAGGGACAATTAGATTTACAGCAACAGCAACAACAAATATTGATGATGCAACAACAGAATGGGGGTATGATAAATAATATTCCTCTCCAAGTGGAGGTTCAACAAGGTGGGTCTGCAACTAAGAAGAAAAGAGGATCGTATAAGAGGAAGAAAGGTGAGACTACAACTGGTAATACTACTACTTAAGGTGTTGATTATTATTATTTAATTATTTTGAGAATGTATTGTTGGATTCTATCTGTTTTTCTTTTATAAATTGATTATATATATGTGTGTTTCAATCTTATTAATTCGTAATGAAAAGGCGAAGAATGTTAAAGAAGAATGCAAAATAAAAGTAGAAAAGAACATTTTCAGAAAAAATTAAAAAAATGCTCCGCGGCAGGTTCGAACTGTCGACCTTCAGATAACTTATAAGAATTTCTCTTATGAGACTGACGCTCTACCGACTGAGCTAGCGAAGCTTATTTTCTTGCCCCAAAAAAGGTCAGAATTATATATTTCACAAACTTCAACATATAATCATTCCTAATAAGATAGGCGAAGGAAAAAAATCTGGTAATAATCCAATCGGATCAGACTTCTCATTATGATAGGTACAATTTGTCTAAGAATATCACGTCTTGTATATTGAAAATAAAAATAAGAAGGAAATTAGAAAGAGATTAGGTGCAGATTGTCTATAAAAATGAAGTAAATATGAAATGTTACTTAAAAAAACGGAGAAATTATCTGATTTATTTAAATGGTAAAACTCTTTAGAGTTTCAGCTTCATAGGTGAAGCAAGTATTAATTAAATATCAAAAAAAATGTTTTTTTCATATATATACTTTTTACAATTTGACGCACGATATACATGAAAATTATCGCGCGGTGAATCTAACAAAAAAAAAATAAACCTCTTCTCAAAAGATAAATAAGAAACAAGGACTAGCTTTTCCTTCTTCAAACAATTTGTATAAATATAAAAATCTCTAATAGTCCTTGGTCTATCAAAGGAAGAGGTTGACGCTCTAGGGAACTAATACAACACATATCCCACACGATGTCATATGGGAAGAATATCAAGAAAACAGGGACTTATAATATACCAATAAATCCCGCTAAGTTGCGTACTAATACTGAATACAATCAGAGTCCTACGAGAAAGAGAAACTTTGATGTCTTTCAAGGTAATGATCATGAAGGACAATATGATGGTCTTCAACATGATGAAGATGATCAAGATGATCAAGGTGAATTCAAAAAGTTACGTAATGAACTGATCCTTGATGATAAGGATTCTGATGATGAAGTTTCTAAGAAGCAGAAAGTTGTTGATAATACTGAAGTCGTTAAGGGTAATAGTATAAAAGATGGTTCTGATTTCATCTCCTTTGATTTCTCTGATTCTGAAGACGAGCAGAAAGATTCGTCGGATGACGATGATGATCAAGAGGATGTCTTCTCTATTGGCGATGATAGCACTGAGATGACAAGTGATAAGCCCGTTGTCAACACCACCTCTCCTTGGATTAAGGAGCATGACCATTCATCTCAGAAGGAAATTGCAGATTGGTTAAACTTGGAAATCCAAGATTTTATTGCCTACATATCTCCATCTAGAGAAGAAATCGAAACCAGAAATCGTGTTGTCAGAACTCTTAAGGAAGCCATTGAAGATTACTGGAGAGATTGTGAAGTACATGTCTTTGGTTCATATGCCACTGATTTATACTTGCCAGGCTCTGATATCGATATGGTTGTTGTGTCTCCAGATCGTGGCTATGACTCCAGAAATTATCTCTACTCTTTATCTACATATTTGAAAAGAGAAGGTCTAGCTATCAAGGTAGAAGTCATTGCTAAGGCTAAGGTTCCTATTATCAAGTTCACTGAACCTTCTTCCAATATCCATATCGATGTGTCATTCGAAAGAACGAATGGGATTGATGCTGCTAGAACCATCAACCAATGGTTAGACGAAACTCCAGGCTTAAGAGAATTGGTACTTATTATCAAACAATTTCTTAGTACCAGAAAGTTAAACGATGTCCATTTGGGTGGTTTGGGTGGGTATTCTACCATCTGTATGGTTTATTCTTTCCTAAAGCTTCATCCACGTCTTTCTACAGGTCATATCTCTCCATTAGAAAACTTGGGTGTTCTATTGATTGAGTTTTTCGAATTATACGGTCGTAATTTCGGATACGATAACGTTGCTATTTCTGTTGGCGAAGATAGCATTTGTTACTTGAAGAAGAAATATTACCCAGATTTACAAAACAGAAACCCTTTCCAATTGGCCATTCAAGATCCTTCTGATCCATCTAATAATATCTCTAGAGGGTCTTATAATATCGCAGATATCAAGAAGGCCTTTTCTGGTGCCTTCTCTTTACTAGTTAATTCTTGTTATGAATTAAGCAAGGCTGATTTCAAACAAAGAATAGGGAAATCTATCTTGGGTAATGTTGTTAAATATAAGGGTAAGGAGAGAGATTTCAAAGATGAGAGAGGTTTGGTGGAGAATGAACATTTAGTGAAATATGATCAAGATGTTAGGATAATCAGGCCACAGATTGTTTACGAGGGCCATGAAACTGAAGATGAAGATGATGTTAATTCAAGCAAACAAAGCAAAGGTAGTGTGGATAAATTTATGGGCATTGATGAAGATGAAGAAGAAGATGAAGTTATTGTTATTAGAAAATCAAGAGAAAACAGTGTTGGTAAGGAAACCAAAAGAGAACTTTGGGCCAGTAAGGGTAATAAATTACCATAGATGTTTCCACTTGTTTCGCCTTTTTTTTATTTTCGGAAAAATAATTTTTCAGGCTTGGAATTGGATATATATTAGTTTTAATCAATTAGTTAGAATTTATATGAAGCTTTAAATTTGTTAATTTTGCTTTAAAGATTGGTTTTATCTGTGCAGCCCTAATTTCTATTTGTGTGTGTGTTTTTCCAATTTTCGCGAATATAACCGAATGATACAATACAAAAAAAAAATTCAATCCACTAAAATTCAACAAACCGTACACATACAGTGCGAGGTAAAAACAAAATATTTAATCTAAACTTCAAGCTCTTTACACTAATTGATATGTTCAGATCATCTTGATTTACGTTCTGTAAATCATCCTGGTGGTTGTATGACATGTTGATTAAGCTCAAGATATATTGTTGCTTAGATGGATGATTCACGCCGTTTTCGCTAACCGCAACTGAGACCTACAGGTTGTCGTTTGATAGTAGACAGGCATACATTTTTTTTTCTTTTTCTTTTTATTCTTTTCTTTTACCTTTATATATATATATATATATTATCTGTGTATTTTCACTATGACTTTAATAAATATGTCTTCTATTACAACCTTTTATACTGTAGAAGTCAAACACCACATATTGCCGATTGAAAACGACAGATAGATATTACCTGATTTGGAGAATTTTTTTGTTTTTTTAGATTTTATGAATTTCTTGTGTGCAAATCAATTCAAAACAAACAATAAGCGCTAAACTATAGCACACAAATTATTATTCAAAATTAATTGAAGGCTTCCAATTTTGTTTTCAATGTCAACAAATGCCCCATTACCAAGTATAATACGATACAAAAGAGTCGATGCTATCTTATCACATTCTTTAGAACTACTATCCCTTGAGCAAGAGATCAATGAACTTCTCCTGAAATCGCATTTAAACGAAAGGCAGAAGGAAAGCTTTAAAGCTTTGGTTGGGTCTATGTTTGACTTGTTTCAAATGCCTGTGAAGAAAGTTGAAAGTGGTGAAGAAATGGTGGAATCGTGTTTGATTGATAATGTCAGTGTTCGTTTATATGAAAGATTTCAAATGGTTGTTCTGTTATTATCCCAATTTATAATGAAAGTTGAAAAAATAGAAGATCCAGATTTCAAAATAAATGATAATGGATCTGAGTTGAATTTAGAAAGTCAAATTGAAGCACCTCAACTTGAAAAACTATCACAAACGCCAGATTTATCTCAACAAAAACTTCGTAATAACAGAGAAAGTGTAATTAACCTTCAGATGAAAAGAGATCGGACCCCATCATCAATCTTCTACAAACCTTCACCCTCCCCAAATATCGAAACAGTACAGAAGAATCCATCATTAAAACCTGAAATTTCATTAAATCAAGGTTTTGATAATTATAGATCTCCTTTCCGTGATCCAAAGATAGCTAATATTCATCATAAGTTTGAAAAGATCACTAAAAATGGAAATGATTCTCTTAATCAGGAGCTTGAGACTCCACTCAAGATGGGGTTTGAACCTTCTAATTCACTTAGTAATGTAAGGCATTCATCAAGATCCAATTCCATTCAACAAGATGTGTCACCTACTTTTTCAGTTAGACAAGAAGATTATATAAGAACATCTTCTCCAGTCAGATCAATGTCCCATTATACACCACCTTCAACTCGTCAAACTAATTATTCTGTGAATGCCCGTGCCATGAGTTATAATTTGAATCACTCGCCATCATCTTACAAATCAAGAGAAGATTTCAATAAAAGAGCCAGTATTCGGAAATCTATGGAACAAACATGGACAAGGGAACAAATCCAAGAAATGGCTAAAAGAGAGAGATATTTAAGAACCAGATCAGTTTATGAATCTCGTGACACTCTTAAAGGTCAGAAAATTCTTCAATATAATAATAATAATAATAATAATCCATCTTTTAATAATCTTTCACCACAGAATAAGTTCTCTCAAATATCGTCATCTTCTCCTAAATTCAGTAAGAAGACCATTTCAATTCCAACCCCAATTAATCAAAAAAATAGATACTCAATGTTATCAAATAATCGATATTCAAGAACACCAAGTAAAATGGATTATGATGATAGTTTCATGTGTGAATTAAAGGGACAGAATTCTGATGATGATGAAAGATCAGATCATGATGGGAAGGAAGATGAGTTTGAAGATATGGATGATTATGATCTTGATATTAATCGGTCTCATGATGATACTTCTTCAAGAATCTTCTCTACAAGGTTTTAAAATTATTTCTTTGCACGGTGTCATAAATAGGATATGGAAATATATTATCTTTGTTTTTTTTTATTTTTTGTTTAACGATATTATATATATTTCAAAATAATAAACCTTCTCTTTCTCTCTCTCTCTCTATATATACAAGTAAAACCTTTCCACATACACACTCAATATGATGTAGTAGTAATCCAACGATTTTTTTTTCTTAAAAAAAATATTCTTTCGCTTATTCAAGAACAATCTTGGCACCTAAGGCTTCCAAAGTAGCCTTTATCTTGTCAGCATCTTCCTTAGCAACGTTATCCTTCAAGACCTTTGGAGCAGCTTCGACAAACTTCTTGGATTCAACCAAAGAGAGACCTAACAAACCCTTGACTTCCTTGATGATCTTTGGCTTGGACTTGGCATCGAAAGATTCTAATTTGATGGAGAAAATGGTTTGTTCTTCAACAACTTCTTTAGCTGGAGCTTCTTCTTCAGCAGCAACTGGGGCAGCTGGAGCAGCACCACCGGCTGGGAAAGAGATATCTGGGATGTTCAATTGAGTCTTTAATTCAGCGATCAAAGAGGCAGTTTCAAGTAAGGTCAATTTGGAGATAGAGTCGACAATAGCGGAGATCTTTGGGTCGACTGGAGCAGCAGCATTGGTGGAGTTAAGACGAACAGATGGGATTATTCTGGATTGTCTGGTGATGGTACGAAGAGCAGTACGGGAGGTTTGTCTTAAGGCGAACATTGTGATGGATTTTTGGTGGACTGTTTTGGATACAAGTATTTTCAACTTGAGTTTTCTTCCGTTTGTTATACCACCAAATTTATTAATACTTTATGTTTTGAAAAATTTGGTGGTGACGTTGGAAGAAAAAAAAAAAAAAAGTTGGTCGCGAAATCTATTGATGAATATTTTATGAACTTTTGGGTATAACTCATGTAGTCGGTCGCGATGGTCAGTGCTAAATCGGTCTTTTATTTTGAAAAAATATAGTGACAGTTTTTGGGATAAACATCAATGTTTATTGTTTATTTTCTTTTTGGAAATTTTAATTAATTCTTTTTACAGATCTATAAAAAGATGTCCTCTTTCAGATTCTGTCAAGAATGGTAAGTTCGCCCAATCTTCATTTTTTTTTTTTGCCCAATTTAAGAAAAAAGAGTCAAAAGACTAACAACTTTCAGTAACAATATGTTATACCCAAAGGAAGACAAAGAGAACCACCGTCTTCTGTTTGAGTGTCGTATTTGTAGTTATGCCGAAGAAGCAGGTAGAGAGCATCAACTTTCCAGAGTTTACCGTCATGAATTGAGAGCAGACCTTACTGAAACCGCTGGTACGATCAAAGATTTAGGTACTGATCCAACATTACCAAGATCCAACAAGGAGTGTCCGAAATGTCATAATTATGAATGTGTTTTCTTCCAATCTCAGCAAAGAACTGCTGACACTTCTATGGTTCTTTTTTACGTCTGTTTAAGTGAGGAGTGTAATCATGTTTTTAAAAGTGATGCTAAGAAAACTGATTAGGAGCGGTATTTATTTAAAAAAAAAAAAAAAAGCTAATGCATTCAAGTTTGTACTATAGGTTAATTTAATTCAATGTTCGTTTAATGATATTATAATTTGATTAGTTCTGAAACCTTATGATGACATCGATTTTTTAATATATTGTTCGATGATTTTATAGAATGGATTATATCTTTCAAAGCTATATTGAGATATTTCAATAATATATCTGGATTTTTACCACTGATAAAACTGATTTTTATCAAAAAAAAAAATCATTTATTAAATATATTATCATTATATATCCCATTTTTTTAACCTTTTAAGTACTCAGTTTGTTGATTAATTAATTTCTTTATTTCGGAATATCCTGTATAAATATGCAAACATCTGCAAGAAATTTGTCCTTTATATATATATATATTTTTTTTTTTTTGCTTTTTCTCGAGACATTTTATTTGAATATTATCTGGTGATTTGGTAAATTTTGAAAAATTAACCTTCAATCAATTCGAACTTATTCT
>JADIOT010001910.1:0-14572 GCA_018343995.1 Waltiozyma sp. UFMG-CM-Y6624
TCCAAAATGTCATGGTAAAACGCACGTGCACATACCAAGATGTCAATAAATCGACACGCGGCGCGCGGCAAATCCGAAATCCTGGCAGCCGCCCAGTGTGTTTTTCCTAAATTCAGGCATGTAGCGAACCGTTGAAATATTACACGTCCAATCAACTCATCTAACTAATATTAAAAATGAGACAAGAAACAAAGAAGGTTAAATAGCGTATTTAATTCACCCTTGACCACCCTTTTTACGCCATTCTCTGAGTATTGTCAGACATATAGTTGGCTTCCATTTTTTTTCTTTCTTTTTTACATCAAGTGTTGTACTTCCCCCCCTGATCTTCACATTCATACAAGAAAACAATGGATCTTCTAGACATTCTTACATACATAGCATTAGCACTAATTGTGGCACTGTTTGTTGTCTTTTCTGCAGTGATAGCACTCTCCCATAGTCCTAGACCAATCGAAAACTCAGAACTTTTATATCAGACAACATTGCCAGTTGGAAAGAGTGGCATAGATCCAGAACTCCATGACTTACCAACATTACCAACTTCCTTAGCCGCCATAGATGATATTGAAGTTTCCGTTGTGATCCCATGTTTCAATGAAACCAAAAGATTAAAAATTATGTTAGATGAGTCTATTGAATACCTTAAGGCCAAACACCCTAAGAAATGGGAAATTATCATCGTTGATGATGGTTCAAGTGATGGTACTGCTGAATATGCATTAGGTTTAGCTTCTTCCGAATACAAATTACAAGCGGGTGAAATGAGGATTGTCAAATTGGCCAAGAACAGAGGTAAAGGTGGGGCAGTCACTCATGGCTTGAAGCTGATTAGAGGCCAATATGGTATCTTTGCAGATGCAGATGGTGCTTCAAAGTTCAGCGATTTGGAGAAATTGATAGATGCCATTAAGAAGGAGAATGGTCCAGCTCTTGCTATTGGATCAAGAGCTCATATGGTTCAATCAGATGCAGTTGTCAAGAGATCTTTTATTAGAAACTTCTTAATGTACTCTTTACATACTTTGGTTTTCATCTTTGGTATCCGTGAAATCCAAGATACACAATGTGGGTTTAAGCTATTCAATAGGGCTGCTATCATAGAAATCTTCCCATACATGCATACCGAAGGTTGGATCTTTGATGTTGAAGTTTTAATCATTGCTCTTAGAAAGAATATCCCTGTTAGAGAAATCGGTATCTCCTGGCATGAGGTTGATGGGTCCAAGGTGGATTTGGCTAGAGATAGTATCCATATGGCTATCGACTTGGTTATTACCAGAATTGCCTATATTCTGGGTGTTTACAAGGACTCCAAATGACCAATTATAAGTAGAAACTGGAAACTTTATAGATGAAAAATAAAATAAAAAACAACAACAACAACCTTGGACTTTAAACGCATAAGTTGTTACTTTTACAATATCCATATATATATATATATATATATATTCTTTTATGCATGCAAAAAAATATTTATATGTTCCATCTTAGTTATTTATACGCCAATATATAAGACTACTTGAATTAATATTTACTTAAATATCTGTTCAAGATTCTGGCGTTATCCATGAGAATATCAGGGACTTCCTGGAAAGGCATATTATTATCCTCGTTCTCCACAACAGCATTGTAAGCCGCCAAAAGAACCTTCATGTGGACTTCCAATTCGAATTCGAATTTCTTAGATTCCTTACCACCCTTTTCCTTTTGGATGACTTCCGTGATATCAAATTTCGTGTTTGTCAATTCATGATCGACAGATAATCTCTTCTTAATACGTTCACTTTGAGGGGACTTATCAGCGAATTTTTTTTCAATGCCTTTATTCTGCGGGGATTCTAAAGATAAGGATAATCTGAAGTCATAAGCAAGATCAGGACAATGAATAAACAAAGAAGCGATTCTTTTCTTCTCGATAACCTCCATTATTCTAGATGTTTTCAAATCACTGGAAACACGATAATTTCTTGGAAGTTGGCCTGGATACACTTCACGAAATTGTTGGTCTTTAGTATCAGATTTTGTGGATCTAAACTTTTTCTGGTCCAAAACCATCATATCTGATATATATTTTTTCAGTTTTATCCAGTCATGTTCGTCCAGCTCGGATTCAAACTTTGATTGAGCACTAAAGTTCTCATCCAAGACACATTCGCTTACCACTGGGATAATGATACGTTTGGTTGTTTTTCTGTCTATGATTCTCCCCAACTTGATTTCCAATTCCAAGAATCCACGATCATCAGGATGCGTGTTTTTGATGTTAACAAATATCCATTGCGATATACGGCGTGCAATGTCATTGTATGGACGGGTTCCCTTGATGGAATATAATCCTCCAAGAGAAGAGACCGATGGATCCTTTTGCGAGGCGTTTAAGGTCGCATTTCCTGGTATTGTTGCCTGATTACGGCGTAGCTTCGAAGTCTTTGGGATCCATTTTTGAGCAAAGATTGGAGGTGTGTCGTATTTCTTTGGCTTGTGTATTTCTGTTGTGGATGTTGATGTGTTCTGCTTCTTGGAAGGTGGTAATTCTTCAATGTCTGAAATATTATCTGTTGATTCTGGAGCCAGTCTTTTCAAGTCTGAAATATCTTGTTCTTCTTCAGACCTCTCTAATTTGTTCTCTACAAAACTTGTCTTAGACTTCTGGGAAACTTGTTCTTCTTCGTTTTTGTCTTCATAAGTAGGTTCATCAATTTCATAGTCCTCAGCTTCCAACATATCTGCCAAAGTAGGCTGCTTTCTGGAATGATGTTCATTGTCTTCGCCTTCATCATCAGATAATATTTTCTCTTGGGATTGGCTGCTTATCTTCCTAGCAAGGGATGGTGTTTGGTTGCCATTTATGTCAATGTCATTAACATTTGTTATGGAGACGATTGAGGGGCGGGTTTGTGTCATGCTGACACCTTCAGAAACCCCATTTGACTGAATTCCACTGGAAGATGAAGGATTGACTAGATCATTAATGGATGGGACACGGTTTTGTTTATACTCCGGTGATGGTGTGTTGTCATTTTCAGTAACAAGGCTTTTTAAATCCATTGTCCTTTGTTATGGTCTATGCTTGTGAAACGAGGAATTGGCAGGATACCTTGGTACAGCTTGGGTAATGCCGTAATCTCTTAGAGTATAATGTTAGAAAATTAGACGAATTGTTTGTGGAAATCCCGTCTATTTTTTTTTAATGAATCTTTTTATTGTCGATGAACAACTAAAAGTAGGACCCTACCAGTTGGAGTCTACCTATGTATTGATTGAACAGTTTTGCGACTTGCGAACGATTTTCACCAAAAAGTTTTTCGCAAATTCGCGAAAGGTGTTGACATGCGCGAACGATCACGTGGCTCGGCAGTAATACTATCCTTAAAATGTGCTCTTTCTAGCATCATAGTTATATATGAGAAAAATTAAAATATAAAATTTAAGAAGTGTAACTGATTTTTTTTTGGAAGAATATTTATAAAAACAAATGTAATAATATCAATAATAATTATAATAATAATATGAATAATAGGAAAATGCCTATTCTTTAGTAACATCATCATCCAATCTTAGACCAGTATATCTCTTAAAAGATTCTTTCAAGCCGTCTGACCAAGAAATAACAGACTTTGTAACCTTACCAACTTCCAATTCAGCCTTAACTCCCAAATCCTCAACATGATTCACCAAAGTATCCTGTTTTTGGGCCAATCCTGGTAAATTCTTCTTCTCCAAATCATAAGCGAAGAAACTGTAATTTTTGTAAGTTTGAGGCAATGTGTACTTAAAGGCGATCAAACCTAAAGTCAAAGGAGCTAAAGCTTTAAATACCACATTGGAACGTCTAGTTAAAATAGTACCGGATAACGCACCAATCAAGACGTACAAACTAGCAGGGAATAATTCTTCTTCTGAATTATGTAAGTTGGAAACTGTATTGGTGAATCTTTCTTCTTTGTTATGGAACGCAATAGCCCAGTTATCGACGGTGTTAATACTGTTTGATATGAGTGAGTCTATAGATTTTCTAACAAGACCGATATGAGCTTCTATGAAAGTTGGTGATCTGATTGAAGATCCATTGATTAATTGATTTGGACCCAAAGCTTCAATTTCAACATCGGTGGCTCTGATTGTGGTGCCTGGTAGAGGAGTGACAGATTCTTCGTCTTCGTAGAACTTTCTAATGGCCATTACTGATGAGTATAGATTGTTATTTTTATAGGCGTTAAATAATTAGGTTTAAATTCTAAATCATTATTGGGTAAACTGTATATATGCAAGTCCCTCCAATCCTGAACGCCCTAACTCTAAAGGAAAAATTCCAGAAATCTTCAAAGATCCGGGAAAGAGGGATAACCAATCAGCCTTTCAAAGCTTGGATCACGTGTTGAATTCCGTAATACGGATTGTCAATGTTATTTTGGAAATATCCCGCGTCGAAAAAGGCCACATGAATCGAAACTGTACAAAGCCACCGATTCGTATTATATGCTCATGTTTTTTTTATTTTTGTTTTTAAAATTTAAATTGAATTAACGTTAAAAACCTTTCGCAAATTGGACCATTTTCGTTTCATTAATCAACAGAGTGTCCACAATGTCTACACATACTTATAAAAAAACCGAAGACATTGAATCTGGTGGGTTGCCAGATAAAATGACCATCTTCCAAGACTGTTTATCCACCTTCAATGCCTCCCCAGTTGATGCTAAGAAGTCCCGTTCATTGATCGCTAAGTTACTTAGATTGCTCTATAACGGTGAAACTTTCCCAAGACAGGAGGCTACCACTTTGTTCTTTTCCATTTCAAAGCTTTTCCAACATAAGGACTCCAGTTTAAGACAAATCGTTTATTTGGCTATCAAGGAATTGGCTCCAATATCCGATGATATCTTAATGGTCACCTCTTCTATCATGAAAGATGTTCAAAATGGTGAAGTGGTCTATAAACCAAATGCCATTAGAACCTTAGCTAGAATCTTGGATGGCTCAACAGTCCATGCCACAGAAAGATTGATGAAGACTGCTATTGTTGACAAACATCCTTCTGTTTCTTCTGCAGCCTTGGTTGCCTCTTACCATTTGTTAGACATTTCCAAGGATGTTGTCAAGAGATGGACCAATGAGACGCAAGAAGCCGTACTTGCCGTCAAATCATACCCACCAAGTAGTAGTACTGAGGGCTACATCAATGACTCTTTGATTGGTCAATACCACGCCTTGGGGCTATTATACGAATTAAAGAATCACGACAAGGTTGCCTTGAGAAAGATCATCCAGCAGTTTAGCAAGAACCTCAGATCTCCATTGGCCTCTACTCAATTAATCCGTTACGTCAACGAGATCTTAATTAACGACCATTCTTTGATCTCTGCTTTCTTCCCATTGTTGCAGGATTGGTTAAACGATAGACATCATAATATCAACTTGGAAGCAATCAAGGTCGTCGTTTCCTTACCTGTTACCGATGAACAGTTCAATGCCGCTTTACAAAGACTAAAGTTTTTGGTTGGCTCTGCTAAGACTGTTTCAAGATTTGCCGCTGTCAGAATCTTGAACCGTATTGCCTTGAAGTCTCCAGAACGTGTGATGTCATTGAACAGTGAGTTAGAATCTTTAATTACAGATCCAAACAGAGGTATTGCTACTTATGCCATTACCACATTGTTGAAGACAGGCTCCTCTGATAACATTGAGAGATTGATCAAAGTGATTTCCAAATTCATTAATGATATCTCTGATGAATTCAAGATCATCATCATTGAAGCCATCAAGACGCTTTCTTTGAAGTTCCCATCCAACTATCAATCAATGTTGACTTTCCTCATTGAAATTCTCAATGATGAAGGTGGCTTTGAATTCAAGAATGCCATTGTGGAAGCTTTGTTTGATATGATTCATTTCGTTCCAGAGTCACGTGACTTGGCTTTAGAGAATCTATGTGAATTTATTGAAGATTGTGAATTCACTGAATTATCTGTTCGTATCTTAAACGTCTTGGGGAACGAAGGTCCAAAGACCAGTAATCCAACTCTTTACATCCGTCATATCTACAACCGTGTTGTGTTGGAAAACTCTTTGATTAGAGCCGCTGCTGTTGTCGCCTTATCCAAATTTGCCTTGATTGATGACGAAGCCATCAAAAAGTCCATCAAAATCTTGTTGAGACGTATCGTCAATGATTCAGACGATGAGGTTAGGGATCGTGCAATCATCTCCTTGAAGTTCTTGGAATATGGTAAGGACAAGGAAGAAGTTGCGCAATTAACTAAGCCTTCTTATACTTACGACTTAGCCAATTTGGAATATTTATTGTCAGGATATTTATCAAAGGGTCAAGAAGGATTTGATGTTGCCTTTGATATTTCTGTTGTTCCAAAAATTTCTGAAGAAGAACTAAGAGTCATTGAGTTGAGACAAAAGACCTCCAAGTTAGACAATGCTTCTAAGGAACCAGAACATAAGAAGTCTAGTAAGTCTACTGAATCCAACAACAAGAAGAACAGCAATGCTTCTACCCCATTAGAAAAATCTCAGACTGCTGACCTACTCAAGCAACAATACATCCAAGAACTCTCAGCCATTGCCGAGTTCCAATCATACGGTCCTATCCTTCACTCGTCCTCTGTAGTTGAGTTGACTGACAAGGAAACCGAATTTGTTATCTCTGCTGTCAAGCATGTGTTTGCCTCCCATTTGGTTCTCCAATATAATGTTGAGAACACATTAGACGATGTGCTATTAGAATTGGTCTCCGTCATTGCCAGCGCTGAAGATGACGGATTTGAAGAAGAATTCATCTTATCTATCGACAGCTTAACACCACATGGTCAAGGTATCATCTATGTTTCTATGACAAGACCGGAACACTTACAAACCACAACTTTTAACAATGTTCTATCCTACACTTCAAAGGAATGTGATGCCAAAACATTTGAACCGTTGGATGACCAAGGGTTTGAAGATGAATATCCGTTTGAACCATTATCTCTTACCCCTGGTGATTTCCTCATTCCTTCAATGGTGGGTAACTTTGATCTAATCTACGAAGAAGAATTACCAGCAGATGCAACAGCTACATACCAAGTTGAATCTCAAACTATCCAAGAGGTTGTTGATGCTATCGTGACTCAGTTGAACTTGTTCCCTATCCAAGGCTCTATGGTTGTTGATGAGTCTAGTCACGTGTTGAAGTTGTTCGGTAAGACCATTGGACATGCTGAACGTGTTGCTGTTGTTGTGAAGTTTGTTCATTCTGCAGCAAGAAATGGTGTTACCACCATCAAGGCTGTCGTTAAGGTTGATGGAGATGAAGACTTGGCTACTGCTATTTTGGAAGGTTTGGTTTAAAACTGTGCGTGACTTTGTTATGGTGTCTGTTTGCAGTAGTTGATTTTATTTATCTAAATCTGGGTGACTGTTGCAAGGAGCCAATTTGTTGAAAATATGTTTTTTTTTGAATAACTTGTGTAGATTTGTTAGAGTATACAGCTCTGTATTTTTTTTATTTTTGAATTTTAGATCATTGATTAAAATGGTACTAGAATTATCACAAAAGTGTATCTTGCAAGCAATAAACATAACACCATTATATTGTAAGATTAGAAGAGATAACCAACTTTACCATAACGAGTACTACGATAGATCATAAAAATTTTAAGAAAACAAATCACAGGGAAAAAAAGTTCTGTTTGTTTGGTGAATTGTTTTAATTTACATGGAAGACTGATATGTATAATGAGAGTATGACTTTATTAATAAATTAGGAATTGTAAATTTCAATTAACCATGATTCCTCAAGGCTCGGTACAGATTTTTAGCACCACTCGATACTTCGTCCATCTATGAATGGCTGGTAGTAGTCCTCCACTTATTCTTGATCTGTATATTGATATTTCTTTTTACAACATCTTAAATCGTAACTTCTTCACATTCCTTCTGGGGCTTCAACTCCTCAAATCGCATCATTGAACAAGCATTCGAATATGCGTAATGTGGCATTTCCCCTCGAAATACAGGATTCACGTGCATAGTTAGACGGATTTTCGGTCTACTCCAGGTGCAAAACCTTGTTGTCACTTTGTCTGGCGAACCTATGTTTTGAAAAGAAAAACAACTTAGTTAAGAGACTTTTCTCCATAAATGAAGAATCCTCTTAGGTTCAACCTGAATTTACAAACTATAGAGACCAAAAGCAGTCTGTAAGATATAAATAACAAAATAGAAAGTTTTTTTTTTTGTTATTGAATTCTTGAGATACTTAGATGTCTAAAGCCATAGTGACAAAAGAAATCACAATTGAGTACCGAATTCTTGTTTATTCTGAATCACTGATCTTTTATATATAAATACATAGATTTTGTTACAGAACATATATTTTCCAGGACAAAGTTTTGTACTTCAAAAAGTGGTATTTGTCACAGAAAATGTTTGGATTAAAACTCCGGGCACGAGTATTTTCGGTCCTTGAAACTTGACGGTCCAACATTTAATTTTGAACGGCCATGATGCATGAACTATGCATAAATTTCTTGGCTTTAAAAAAATTTTCATGATTTTGAATAGTCGATGCCACTGCCAAAAAAAAAAAAACAGTCAAATGGCACTTATGTATTATTGCATGGCGGATATTTGCGGAAATGCTGCCATGTAATCAATCAGTACATTACTTTCATGTGTATGTTATTATGTATTTAAAAAATATACCGTAAGGGTAACTTCAGAATTGATTCGAATTTTGTCATGACCTGAGTCGTGGTGGGCCAAAAAAAAAAATTACAAACCCACTTGACCGGGCAGTCCATATTCATACTCCAGCCAGTTGGAAACTAAGAAACTATCTTTGAGTCTTGGCTTTTTATGAAGTTTTTATCAAAACGATCAGCCCAGACTAGACGGACCTAGTAGGAGCCCGCCCCGCTGATGGAAAAGATAAAAAATTTCCTATGTGCGACGCCGGACTGACATGCGTTAACATGCGTTACGGCTTGATGATTGGTTCGAATCTTGCCGCGTGGGACTTTTTCTTCTTTTAGTTGATAGGATTGTATAAAACTATGGCAATGGCTCACTTTGACAGCAACTTGTGCCAAAAGATTTGAGTTAAGATAAAGAAAACACACATAATAAATAGCTTTACTTCTCTTCATTCAATATTCATTTTCTTAAGAAGTTATATACTGCTGTCACTGTTACATTTAAGTCTTTGTGACGTTCAAAGCTGCCTACACTTCTTTTTAGCAACAAAATAAAAATGAGTGTCAACAGAATTACCTGTTCGCAGGAAATCATAGATGCTTTGCAGCCAGTCCCTAATTTTAAGTCCAAGAACGAAATTAAGACATGGATTCACGACATCTTGGATGGCAGAGGCATTAACTTGGTTATTGAAAGATCTGATTCTTCCAAGGTTGTCTTTAAGTGCAAGAACCTCCACAGAAAACAGAATACTCCAAGGCCATTATTGCAGGACTCTAATCTTCCTGAAAACAAAAGGAAGAGGTTAAGAAGTGTTCCTGAAGACTCGTGCCCATTCAGATTGAGAGTAAGCTATTCTGTAAAGAACAAGAACTGGTCTGTCAACATTATCAGCGATGAGCATAATCCTGCCCTCTGCTCCAATTTCGGTAACCATAACGGAGGTTCAGCGTTCCCAACTCCAAACTCTTCTATCTCAACTCCAATTGGTGCTAATGGAATTGCAGCTGTTGTTGCTTCCAACTCCTTAAACAAAAAGAGATGTTTATCTTCGGCTTACAACACTCCAATCCACTTACAATCTCCACGTGACTCCCCACTTGCTTCTCAGACCTATGGTACACCAGAATATGGCAATGATAGTACCCAAATGGTTCAATCTTCTTCTTCTGGAACCGGTGCTGCCTCTTCTGCGCAAGTGGCCTATACAGCTAATAGGAGGGTTAGAATGTCAATGCCTGATGATTTTGAAGAATTGAATGCCTTTCAGATTCAAAGCAATAAGATCGCTAACCACAAGGTATTTCAAAGGCATCAACTTACCAATCTCCAACGTTCGTCTTCCCCCTCTCCTACATACCAACTCCCATCGCAAGCCCACCACAGGTTGCCTTCACAACAAAAACCAAGTGCCAGCGGGACGCCTATTGAAACCTTCAACATCTCAGACTTCCAAATCCCAGAAGAGCTAAAATTCAACAGTAATGAGAATTCTTTGCTCTTGAACCACCGTACAGCCACAAATCTCTCTGAGACCTTTGATGATCTTTCCAACATTCATGTGACAAGCACAGATAATAAACTGTTGGATAGTTTGGACTTTGAGTTAAATCAATTCACAGCTGCTAACACCAATCACTTTTCACAACCTCTTCACTTGCAGCAGCAGCAACAACAACAGGATCATCAATATGTTGGTAATAACAAGCCGCAGCTTCAGCAATTCTCAAACAAAACAAACAATCACTCTCCTACGAATTCAATTCCGATTTCTCCATCAACGAATCTGCCATTAGCACCATTCTCTTTGAAATCTCAATCCTCTTCTCCAAAAGACTGGAATGACAATCAGGTAGAAGTCTTATTCGATCAAGACTCAATCTTAGAATTCTTCACAAATCCAGGGAATTATGAGGACAATTTTTTAATGAATACTGAAGATGGAATGAACTTTGGGTTTGAAGAGAACGATTTATTGTTCCTACAGGGCAATGTCTCCACACCAGTAGTGCATCAATCAAAGGCATATCAAAGCACGAACAAATTTTCTCCACTTCAATTCTCAAGTGCCCCAACTCCGCTTAACAACTCTTCAACACCTCAAGCTTCTCAAAACATTCCCACACCTAAACAAGTTACCGGTAACACACCATTAGCTTCTTCAAACTCTACAAGCAGATATAGAACCATTCAACCAGCTCCAGCAAGGAAAGCTTTGTCCACTACAACGTATCATCAGCCAATCCAACCAAAACCTTCCGGTGTAAATCGTAAAGCTACAAAGATAACTCCTTCTAATTCAAGTTTGATGAAGGACATCCATGAAGATTTACGTGATACAATCAATGCTTCAAATAGTACTGGATACTCTATGAAGGATTTGGAAGAGTTGGATAGGGCTTATATGATTGGTGGTGTTCATGATGGGTTGTTTGATGGGTTATTGACTTTATGAATTTTGGGTTTATTTTTTGATTTTTTTTTTTTTTTATTATCATTATTATTTTTAGTGTTATCATGAGTTTATATTATCGGTAATTATCTGGGTTCATATATATATATATTTCTTTGTTTATTTTGGTTTTAGTTTTTATTAATTTTTCTCTAAGGGGAATTTCGTTTATTGAATTTTGTTTTTACTTCAAAAGATTTCTTCTTATTTTTATAAATGTTAATTAATGTTTTTATTTTAAAAATCAGTTAGGATCTACTCTGTAGCTTATATTGAACTTTATAAAATTGCATATATATTATTGACCTACTGTTCAACTATGTATTCTAAATATAGTCTAATTTTGACTTGTTATAGAGATAATATATATAATGTGCATGAAAAGTTTAAGCCCTATTTATAATTAGATTGACATGAATACTTACTCCCCATAGTGGTAAGATCCTTAATACTTACAGCACGTGATACGATATAGGGCTAGTCTCGGTCCCATAATTTCGCTCCTCGACTTTTTCCAAGATTGATTCTCAATAAGAAAGGATATTTTATCAGTTATTCTTTAACCCTCAATCTTTATAATTTAGCCTTAAACCAATTAGGAACTTTCAAGTACATTCTCTTTTTTTTTCTTTTGTCATCTAATTCCATGTTTTAGGTTTTTTTTTTTGATTACGCGAGATTTGACAACGCGTAAAAAAATGTTAAAATATATCAAGATACACGCGATGGTTTGTTTACCTAAACGCGAAAACTTAACAACAGGTATAAAAAAAATTCAAAAACCTGACGCGGTACTGAATCATTATGTATATTTGTATTGTTGGGGGAAGGAAGCCAAAGGAAATATTAAACTATATGGAAACCAAAAAAATAAAAATAAAAAAAAAAAACTAAAAAACTAGAAAAACTAGAAAAAATAAAGCACAGGAACTTCAAAACAGCACACTATTCCCAATTCTTCTTATATCTTCAAAGGAAAGCACTTCAGTAATCATTATTCATCTATTCTCATAAAATAATACAATTTAGTCAGTTGAGTGTGTGTGTGTGTTTTTTTTCTTGACTTTGTTATTAATTGAAAATAATTGTAACGGAAGTAAATAAACAGCCCCTTATACCAACCAATACTATCAACACCTTTTCAACCATGCGTGCTACAGCTATGCCATCTTTACCTGAAATGCCAATGAGACAAGCTGATGATACACAATCTATGCAACGTAAGTCATATATATTCATGTGCTTTCTCTTCCCTTGAGGTTATACTAACAAAACATTTGTTTTATCAGTCAAAATCCTTTACAGTCTAGATAACAACAATTTTCTTGCAAGAACACCAAACCATTATCAAATCAGAACTGCCCGCGTTGTTTTACCAGGTCAGTCTAATATTATAACATTAGGAGTGATACCCATAAAACAAGCCATTTTCCCAATCATCAATGCTTCTCCTGAATTGTTTGAAGATTTTTCTGCAGATTACTCTATTTATGTGAAAGATGTATCTGAAGAAGACGAACCTTTTGTTGGTCATGGTTTGGTTTCTAAATTTGTCAATGATCGTGCTAATAACAATGATATTTTGATTCCTGGAAGAGTTTGTTCTAGTTTTGCTTCATTTTTGGGGAATGGTGGTGGTAAAGAAACTTTAGAAATTAAGGTCAAATTGGTGAGAGTAAAAAGAGTCAATTCACAACAACAACAACAGCAGCAGCAGCAGCAACAGCCTATTGGTCAAATGATTCCTCAAGAAACTAGACCCCTTCAAGTCGTAAATAAAGTTCCAGAACCTACAAGAATGACAACAAAAGTTTCAATGTCACGTCGTACTTCCAATGCAACTCAACAGCCAAGCTCTGGATACAAGAGACCAAGAAATAAATCCGATGATGATGTATTCGCATTACCACAACAACCACTACAAATACAGCCGAATGTTAGAAAGTTAAACACAGCACCAGCTCAAAGAGCCGTTAGAACCCAATCACTGCCTGTTTTTGACCTACCATTTGCCAACAATATGAACCCAAAGGGAAGTATCCAGAATTATCCACCTGAATCCATTGCTAGAAGAATACATATGGCTGATAAACAAAACTCTTTAGCTAGATCGAACCCTAATTATGAACCTGTTCAGTCCAGATTCACCAATTTTCAAAAATCAGAAGTTTCACTACAACAAATATCACAACATCAACTACCTCCAACTGCCACCTTCCTTCATCCTTCCTCTTCAACCAATGAAAGCAAACAACAGAAAGAAACAAAGCAGAATCAAACTTCATGTTGTAATCCAAACTGTAATGCAAGAGGGGAAGATTCATGGCATTATTACCAAGACAAAGAAGGTGGTGGTGGGATTGAGACTTTGTGCAATCAATGCTTCATATTTATGAGAGAAAAGGGAGGAATGAGACCAAAGGGTAAAACCATACAGTTAAAGAAAAAGAGACAAAGAAGAGTCACCAACACTTTGAACAGTGATCCACCATCTAATGTTCCTTCAAGCTCTCCACCACCTGTTCTCACACCGGTTGATGATAAGAAGCAACTGACCCAGCAACATGAACTGAATAACGTATTCATCGACGGATCCGATCCATTAAATGAATTCGACCATATTATCAATAATAGTGATTTAGATTTTCAAATTGGACCATTAACAGATATCGATCCCTTACCTACCAAATCTAACAATAACATCAACAACAAAAAGACCACCAACTTTGAAGACCAAGAGAATTTTAAGCCTATCCAATTGAAAAAATATACAGAACAAACTAATTTCGAGAAGATGTTGGCAAGATCATTTAGTGGATACCCAACAAGTTCAATAAGTCCCTCCGCATTGATGAACAATGCGGTGGTGTCTAATTCCCCAAACAATTGGACAATGCCAGATATCTTTGAAGACATCGATGCCGTCAAATCATCAGTGACACCAGCCAATACTTTGATCGTTGATACTCCAAGAGATGCAGCTACTTGTACGACAATACCAATTGAATCCCCTGATAAAACATCACCACCAGAAACAACAGTGACACAGCATACGATTGTCAAGAAGAGAACGATAACAAGAACTTTTGCTAGCTCGCCATTCAGAGAACAAGATACTGAGGTTGCCTTTAGCAATTCTGAATCATCACCAAATGAATCTTTGATGGCAGATGGACAAAAGAATAATAGGGTTGAGATTTGGAGCAGTGCCGGAGATTCTGATTTCACCAAACTGAGTTCCGAAGATGATACCAATATAAATAAGACTAGTTCTAAGTTCTTGTTAAAGAATGATTCAGAAGGTAATGCTGCCTTTTTATGATCCTTAAAACACTACACATTTAAAAATATATATATATATATATATATAATTTGCATATTAGACAGTTTTCAAAAAAAAAAAAAAAAAAAAAAAAAAAAAAAAAAAAA
>JADIOT010001914.1:8758-34785 GCA_018343995.1 Waltiozyma sp. UFMG-CM-Y6624
AAAAAAAATTTTTAATAAAAAAAAAAAAAAATTTTTATTTTTTTGCCACCAATGTAAAATTATAAAAATAAAAAGGGGACCAAAATTTTCCCAAGAAAAAAAAAAAAAAAAAAAAAAAAAAAAAACCATCTTGCTAATTTTACCCGTTAAAATATGACATTATTCATTACATTAAAATTTATTTCAGTTAATGTATGAGAGTAAATCATCTATTTAATATACAATTTTTTATATTTGAAGGAAAGAGAAAACAATTTAAAGTTGTATGAACTTTCCAAGTTCCTTAATTAGATATTAGAAACATGCAAGAATCACAACAAAAAGTCTGCCAGATCTGTTTCACTGAACCATCCAAATACAAATGTCCAGCTTGTTCAACGGCAACTTGTTCATTACCATGCATCAAGCTTCATAAAGCTCAATCTCAATGCTCAGGAATTGTAGATACGACGAAATATATCGCCCGAACGGACTTTGAGAAAGATGGAGAGGGTGAAAGGATGATTCAGAGAGATTATAACTTTTTGAACGGTCTAGGTAGGGAACTCCAAGTAAGGAAAGATGATGTGAAGTTAAAAAATAAACGTATTCTTCAAACAAGCGGAGGCTTCAACCATAATAAAAAGAGGCAGAATCGAGGTCAAGTTTCTGAAGATGAGTTTTTCAAACAGACTACGATGATTAAACGTGGTGTCAATGTTAAAATCCTTCCGAAGGGTATGTCAAGAAATATGCAGAACAAATCTCATTTCGATAAGAAATTATCTGAATATGTATGGACTTTAGAGATGATTCTAGTAGATGCCGATACTGGCCATGTTTTAAAGACTGGGATTAATTGGAAATGTTCAGAGTGTACCAAGGTGAAAGAGACACTGAGTGACAAGATTAAAACCATTCTAGAATTACCAGAGTATAAAAAGATGGAAACAATTACACAGAATGACACTGAAAATGTTGAAAATTCAGAAAAGACTCTTCAAAACAAATTTGTCAAAGAAACAGAAGAATACCATTTCTTCCTTAAGATGATCGACAGACCTCAAAATAAACCCGAATTGAAATATTTAGATCCTGAAAAACAATTAGGCGAAGTTTTAAAGAATCAATGGATAATTGAATTCCCAACATTGATCATTAGCACCAAGAGAAAAATATTGGGAATTTGGAAAGAGGTTGAAGAAAAGAAAGTTTCTGAAGAGGAAAGTAGTAGTAGTAGTGATGACGATTCAAGTGATGATGACAGTGACAGCGATAGCGACAATGAAAGTTCAAGTGAAGATGATTGTACAAACGATGAAGATGACGCACCAGAAGAACTATCATCTGCCAAACCATTAACGAAAGAGCTTAAGGATGAAAATACTGCTATCAAAAGCGAGGTAGTTTTTTTGAATTAGTCAAAGAAGTAGGTTGTACGTCTATATTATCTGATGTTAAAGCTTAATGATTCAGAATTAGTTGTCAAATATCTGACATCGAACAAGAATCAACACTGGAATCATATTCAATTAAAATATATGAACAGGTATATATATATATATATATTATAGAAGAAAATATCGAACAAAAAGCCATTCTCTCTTAATACATTATTTGAAGTATATAATAAAAAGATACCTTAATTTCAATAGTTTCTCAACAATCAAGGCTTGGTGCACGTTCTACGCTTCAGGGCTACACTACATCTACTAACACCGCGCGCGTGTCCTTGCACCCCTTTTATATTATATAAAATGAAATGATCACCAAATAAAATATATATATTTTTATATATCAAAAATTCAAGACTCAAACTATGGTAAGCTTACTAGACGAAACTGGACCAACCAAAGTGATAAGATCCCGAAGATACCTCAATCCATGGCTATACTCTTATCTACCTCATACATTAAAACCAGGGTATACGCCCAAACCTTCACCAGTTTCGAACATGACTCAGCAAACATATTCCAAATATTCTAAACTGTTACAGATTCTTAAACTTCTCAGTGTGAACCCATTAAACCCATCAGAATTACTCTACTCAATGTCTGATTCCAGCTCTGTGATCTTTGTCGTGATGTCACAGTATGCCATTTACAAGTTTGAGAACAAGGAATGCATGAGGTTGACGCAATTGTGTAAGGCTAATAGGGTGATTATGGCTACTGATTTTAAAGTGGAGTGGATTAATAGGAGAAGATTTATGGCTATGTTTGGCAAGATCCTTGGGATGGGGTATCACAGGAAGAAGACAGAGACAATGAAAAAGTGTGAAAATGATGAGGCAGAAGATGAAGATTTGGAATTGTACGCTCTTTTGAAAATTGATAGATTTCACATTTTCAATTTTGAAGAGATTGAATTTCAAGGGATTGTTCCGTTGGTTTATGAAATGACTTGGTATTCTGATATGCTTGAGATCTCCAAATTTGATTACAACCAGGTTTTATTGGAAGACGGAGAAGAATTGGCTTGTTGAAATCAGTTTTCAATTGTAGTTTTTTACGCAGACTGCCACTACTTGATGAATACAGAACTAATCAAATTTACCACATTTTTAATCAATTGATCTCTCTCTCTCTCTATATATATATATATATATATGAAATAGCTAGCAGATTTTCATGTCAGTTACACAACACTGAATCCTTAAAGTGGTTTCTTTATTTTTTTTTTTTTTGATTTTTTTTTTTAAACAAAACAACAACGTATATATGTTTAATATGCAGCAACCCTTCTTTAACTTGAATCCTTTTTTTCTTAGCTGATATGTTCAAATCTTATTAATTCTGATGATATTCATACAGCTCTGATTCCCCAACTTTTTATAGCCTAAACAGTGTTTTTCATCAGAGTTTCGATTGAAAGCCGTTGGACTCTTGGACTGATTTTTCATGGTTATTCCCTCTTCTGTACTATTCTGCAATTTTGCTTTGACCTGAAGCCAAAGTTTTCTTTTAAAAATCTTGCGAAATCCACTTGGCTGGTTCCCACTGGAAGTTACTGTTATTAGTGTTAGAAATTCCCTATACAAATCAAAAAATTGTTTCTTTTGACAAACGATATAAGGATTTTGCATTGGTGAAAAACAATCTGGCAGAATTACAGTGTTATGCCCCATGATATACCGATTGAGAACAATGTTTTCGAAATCGTCTTTTTTCTTTATATTTTTGAAATTCTCTAATGGTTGAAATTGACTCACATAAGGATGCATCATTAATTGGTTGTAAAGATTCCTGAGTTCCTTAGTAAGTAGATTGTTGCTGGCTTTGTCAGTACTTTGGGGGTTAAAAAACACCATATCTAAGGAGAATCGTGCGAATCGTTCTCTTTGTACTGCTTGTGCTGGAAAGTTCATTGGAGTATTTTGATTTAATTCAGTGATTTCTCTACCAGAAAGATGTCGATCGTAAAATTTTGAGTTGGTCACCATCAATCTGTGAACAGCTCTAATCCAAGAAACCAAAGTCTCATCTGAATCCCACTGTGACTCTGCAAGGCCTGAAAAAATATATTCCTCAAAAAATGGTCCAGCGTATCCAATGGTCCCCATGGAATGCATCTTAGCAGAAAGCATTTTCATTCGGTGGGGAATAGAAAGCACATGGTTGTCTAATAAGTTTCTAAGATTACTCTCTTCATAGATCTCAGACTCCATTCCATACTCTGTGATAGGCCCGACTGCGGTAAAAGGTTCAACCCTCATGGTGTAGTAGTAATTTCTTGTTGAATTCACAATACGTTCAACACATGACATAAAAGAAGGATACGGATCACGAAATGTAAAACAGCAATGGCACCCAGCCACAATAGAGCCAACCAGGTTACGATCAGTGTTGATTGTAAGTGTCTTATTCGGAATATCTAGATCAAGTGGATGGAAAGTGCAAAAGTTCGCGTTGGTATCAACATCCTGAGAATTTTCACCGAAGTTGGGGAACAGCGGTGTTAAAGCAAAGAGTTGTCTAACTGGAAAGAAGCTTGGGAAAGGAGTTCCTTGGTTTTTGTATACAACTTGAAATGATGGATTCATGGATTTTTTAAACCTATGATACATCCACGGATCGGTGTCGAATGCTGCTGCGAATCTGAACTGATTAGGCTCTATCAAACCATTTAATGTATTTGACATAGGGTTAATTATATCTATATGTGTTGAAATCGGTGGATCAATGATTTTGTCAACGGTTTCCAATGGTTTCTGGAAAGAATTTGAGGCCCTGAGTAATACTGCTAGTCTTTGTTGATTAAACATCCAAGTAGGTAAACGGTAAAGTAGAACCGATTCATTAGCGGCTTTGTTATAGTCATGGAGTTCTACCATTAAGTGCTTGTGGCGTGGTAGATAGAGCCGTTTGTGCATTGATAATTTAATATACTTCTGGCATACTTCCCTTTTCTGTGCAATCATCTGGTCAGTAGCGGTTGTTATCGGGAAGTAAGAATTCATTTGATTCACTCTTGTACAAAGCTTGTCTGGGATATAGACATTAATGACATTATCAGATACTCTCCATTGATTGACAATATTTGGATTTTTATTGATGCGGGTATATTCTAATCTTGATGATTCTGTAATTACCGCTAAAACACAAACAGAAAACGATAGCGCCTTTCTCAGGAAGGATAATTTTGCCAATTCTTTTAAATCATCAATTTTGTGCGATTCTGTGATAAGATACTCTATAATTTCAATTCGAAGCTCGATTGGAAGATTGTGTAACATAATTTTAATGTATTTAAATACTTTATCACAAATCAACCTGGGCTAGTTTTGTAGAGTATTCACTTAAGTGAAAAAGACAAATCAGTTATCTGCATATATATATATATATATATTAATTTCCAAAAATTGCAATATGTACCCCTCTGCACAGATAACTGCATTGCACGCATAAGAGCCCTGTAGTGCCTTGCAAATCCTGCCGTTCAGTGCAAAATGATTGTTTGTAACCATAACCACTCTGTGCGAACGAAAACCCTTTTCTACAAAATTTCAAAGAGTAAATCATTCCCTCAAGGGCTAATTTCTACTGATAGTGAGCCCTTGAGGTCCAATGCTGTAAATGATTCGTAGAGAGCAACTATTACGACTTATTACTTACAAACTATATTTAAACCTGGTGTTTAGATGGCCAAGCTTGGTTAAATTGAGACATCACCTTCATCCTCAAATATATCTTTGGATATTACAGAATATTAAATAAAACTTACATCATCTTAATCATGCAAATTTCGAGTATGTACATAATTATGCCCAATAATTATTAATGTTTTTATTTTTAGCGACGCCTAAAGTCTTCTATTCGTTTGCTTTCAACCTTTTTCATTTGAAAAACTCCCGCAAATAAAAACATGATTACAAAGCAACTCAATAGTTCTGGACCTTGAAAGTTGGAAGATCTCCCACTCTTAATAGATATAGTTAAAATTTATCAGTATTTCTCAATTAATTTTTAAAATACAAAGACAAATAATTCAATTATGACTATGAAAATAATAATTTTTTGATCAATAGTGCAAATACAAAAAGCTAATGCATAGGGCTTGATTACGAAAATTGCTTGCTCATTTAGGTTTCCAAGTTTCAACATACCCTGATACATATACAAGCAGCTATAACCGTTCTGATTTACAGGTTGACGTTATAGTTTCATCAAGATTGCAAGAGAAGCATACCATGGTCCACCTATACCTCAGTGAAACTATGATCGGTCTCTCTGTAATGTTTTTTCCTTGCTGCCACCAAGGCAGTATCACTCAAATACCCATGGTAAATATAAAAAGGATCATTTATGGCCAGGTATTGCTGAAATGCAAGGCTACCAAGATCAAATTCTTCATTGCATTCATTATCATTTGACAATGAATATTGATTCTTATGAGATTCTCTTTCTAAGACAGTTTCGAGATTATGATTCCCGAAATTCTGCTGATCTGTTGACTCATCAATTTCAGCAATATACTCACTACCGAGGGCTTGTGAATTTTCACCATGAGCGATGTATGACGCCTCATTTTCATGGGCTTCATTTGTGTTGGCAATATCATTGTGATTTCCGTCATTAGATATTTGATTGACTCTCTCACCACCATCCTCTTCCTTCTTTTTGTTACCGCCTATTTTATAATTATACCAGGTACTATTTGTATAACCGTTGAAGATCCTAATTAATAGTAAGACCACCATTACAGTAATAACAGCGACCTGAGTAACCCATTTTGCCAATATGATGTTTAAAACATTTGGCACCTGACCTCGACCACATGTCTCATGAAAAAGTCTCAATGTCAGAAACCAACTTGGAATGTCTGGATTTGAGCACTGTTCAGTCACTGACACGGGAGCGAAGTCAAGGTACCATTCTCTTAGATTAAAAGCACAAGCTGTAACTGTTAAAAATGCCAAACATGCACTATCTACTATAAAGAAAAAAATATGCCATGGGTATTTCCAAAAACTCTTGTTGCATAAAACAACTGTTACATAAATGATGAAAACTGCCGCAGGCAAAAGGGCGGCAGCTTTACTTTCACATTTTGATAGAATAAAACTGTTGATATAGGTTTCTGTGAACATTAAAAAACCGACCACAATCCCAAATTTTTCCTTCCCATTTAACTGATGTCCAAAAAATTCTGGGATTATTCTGTTAAATGAACTGAACACCGAAAGTGTTGGAATGGAATTTTTTGAGGCCTGAATTTGACTTTCCAAATCTTTGGTTTGAAGTGATTGGAGTTCAGGGGTATTATTCAGTCTTGTAACATTCAGTTCAAAATCCGACACCTTTATATTCAAATTAGTAAAAGCCAGTTTGAATGTATTGGTGGTATCATCCAATATCTTTACCATCCGTTCGATTTTCAAAACCTTTTCCCTCAAAGCATTGAGATCCTGTGGGTTATCCCTGTGATTAGATTCAGCGGCTTTCATAATGGAATGTGGGTGGTTAACTATGGGATATACAGATATATCTTTATGTACCTCCACTGATGACTGTATGTTTCTGACACTTATAGAATTAAAACAGTAAGTTGGCCCTGTATCTGTGTGTCTGCCTAACAGGATAATATAATGCGTGAAGTGCAGACTTTTATAAAAATATTAATGTATATCATAATCTCTATCGTAGATATATTTATATTTATATTTATATATAAATTGTTTTTATGTGAAATTGTGATAATATTCTTCAAAGAATGTTGCAGCGGTTTTGTGTCCTTCCACCAACTTTATATAAATTGAGTCTGCCAGTGTTTTTCTGGCAGCGGATCAATCAATATATTGAAGTTAACTTTTGATAATTCTAAACAACATATTGCATATACAATGATCACAGATTCTTGAACTGAATTCCCATTCAAATATAATTCAAATGTCATCAGTATTAACTCCGGTGAATCAAATTTACAAGAGAACCGAAGTGATAGGACGAGGTAAATTCGGGATCGTTTATAAAGGGCATCATAGAACCACTAAACAGACGGTGGCAATCAAGGTTCTTAACTTAGATACATCGGAAGATGAAGTGAAAGATGCCCAATTAGAAGTCCAGTTCTTATCATCTTTGAAAACCGTTCCAAATATCACACATTATTACGGCGCCTATCTAAATGATACTAAATTATGGATTATTATGGATTATTGTGCAGGTGGGTCCTTACGAACATTGTTAAGACCAGGAAGATTAGAAGAAAAGTACATTGGAGTCATTGTAAGAGAACTTCTATTTGCATTACAAGCTATTCATAAACAAGGTGTCATCCATAGGGATATCAAGGCTGCTAATGTCTTGATTACAAACGAAGGGAAAGTTCAATTATGTGATTTTGGTGTTGCTGCTCAATTGACTTCACAATCCATAAGAAGAAACACTATGGCAGGTACGCCATATTGGATGGCCCCTGAAGTTATCATGGAAGGCACAAGTTATGATAGCAAGTGTGATATTTGGTCTTTAGGTGTTACTATTTATGAAATCGCTACTGGAAATCCACCTTATTGTGAAATGGAAGCTCTTAGAGCCATGCAGATGATCACTAAATCCAAACCTGCAAGATTGGAAGGAAGAGAATACTCAACTTTATTGAAGGAGATTGTGGCGTTATGTCTTGATGAAAACGCTGAAGAAAGACTCAGTGCTGAGGATTTATTGAAGAGTAAGTTTGTCAAATTCCATAGAAGTTCTCCTACTATTTTGTTGAAGGAGGTTATTTCCAGATACCTTGTTTGGAGAGAAAAGAGAGGACAAAGAGAAAGTATGTCACAACTGATGAGGTTGGAGGAAGAGGAGGAAGAAGCTGCAGCGGGTAACGACGAAGATATGGAGATTAAATGGGATTTCGACTCTTTAAGTTCTAATGAATACATCGTTGAAAATAATATTAACGTTGAAAACATCCATCTGGATGATAATGGTAACAGCAACATTGATGAGTTGAATTTTGAGGTAGGTCCAGATGAAGGAGAGTATGATGATGGTGATGATCAATTCGTTACAGGGTACCATCCACGTTATAACCATATGGGCACTTTCAACAAGAACAACAATACAAACACAGCCACTAATAGAAACGGGAATACATACACTTATAACAATAACGCCGCTTCAACTTTGAAGTATCAGTCAACCCTGAACAGAAAGGATACACCAAAGTCCCTTCTTCAACTATTCGAAGACAGAACTGAAGAGGAAGAAGAAGAAGAGGAAGAAGAGCAGGAGAAGGGAAAAAACTCTATAAATAACCAGAGCAATTTTGAATTACCTCATATACCTTCCTCAATTGGTCTTCATAATCTAAACTGCACACCCACCAATACCATGAGCCATAGTTCTACAGCTGCTTCTTCAAGAGTTAAAACACCGGTCGTAGAGATAGAGATTCCAAGTATGGATGAAATTCAATCCAGTATTGTCAGTCCTCCAGTGCCATCGACCTTAGAACAGAGAAGAGGTAATAGGTCAAGATCAGGTACAATGGCAACATCATCTAACCTTCCTATCAGTGCACTTGAGAAATCCACACCATCTTCAACTTCTACCAGAAAAACCTTAGACTCAAATGTTCATGTTATACAAAGAAGACCAACTTTAAGCAACAACAATACAACTTCTACTTCGAACCCAAACAGCACCCAATCCCTAAGTGTTATAACACAGGCTCCACATTCCCATTCCCAGCCAATCTTACCAACCATGGGTCAACATTTATCTAATTCTGCCATATCTGTGACTTCCGCACCTCCATTGCCTCTGCCAACAATTCAAAGAACAACACCATCTCCAAATGTGATGACTTCATCTCAAACTACATCACCAACAAGAATGATCAATTCACAACCTCTATTGAACAGCAATGGTACAGCAGTTGGTGGAAATAGCAGTTTATCCACTTCACCTACTAAGTCATTTGTGATGATGAAGGCTATTTCTTCTCCTACAAATAAATCACCTCTTCTCCAGCCATTGAACACAACAAATATTACATCTACTGGACCTGCTGTAAATTCTAATGACCAAAATTCGGTAGGAAATGTCTTGAAATCCAGAAAAAATCCAAATCTTCGCTTACAAATGCCAACACCAACTTCTATTGGTTTTCCAAAACTCTTGAATGAAGGCACTTCCACAACATCAGCATCCACAACAACCTTAGTATCAGCAACAAATGGATATTCTTCTCAGCAACCTCAAGATGAAAATATCAATCAATTTGGGGTAAACGTGTCAAACATCCCAATGACCATGACACCATTGACTGAGAAACCACCAGTATTACTCAAGAGAAAACCAACATTGAGTGCTCCACCTGCTCCGGTTCAATCTTCCTCTCAGCCTTCAACTACGACTCATACCCTGTCAGTACCACACGTAAGCGTCTCTCAAAGCTCCTTGCCTTTATTATCCTCAGCTAATCGCACAGGATCAATAATATCTGGTCATCCTCAAGCTTCCTCAGGCCCAGCCAGTGAACCGGTCACAAACACTTCTACTGCTACTAATACTACTACTACAACAACAAAGACAACTACAACAGCATTTTCAAATCAACCACAAAAACCTATAATTTCTACGAAATTGTATAATGTCCCTCAAATGGATTTATCATTATTCATGGATTCAGAATATCAAAAGGATAATATCTTGAGTGAGATTCAAGGGCTTTTGGTAGGGTTAGGTGGGATGTTGGGTTCTATGGAGGAACTGTTGGTTAGTGTTAATGAGTAAGGAAATTCAATATTAAGGGATTTTTAATAAGATCTATATGATTATGATTAAATTTTAACTGGTAAATATATATTTATATATTTTTAAAAAAATAAAAACATAAAAAAAACATCCTTTACCCGGCTTTTGAACTGGTTCCTGTTTTTCTCTATATATTTTGAATTAGAGCCGTGAATCGTTGGCAGAGAATTGTGCCCTCCCATTTCTGGCGGCTGGGAAATTCGATTTGTGTGTTTTTGAAATAATTTAATCATCCAGTTAAAATTCCCAGAACTTAAGGGGACCAAAAAAAAAATAGATTTGGTTATTCCTTCTAACTTAAATCGATTAGCTCATAAATGGTGAATACTACACTACCACAAAATAAACGAGGTCGTGGAAATTCAATTACCCCTGAGGGCTCACCAGACCCACCAGAGATCATCAAAGACACCATCAATCATAACAAAAGAAGGAAGAGTTCCAGGTCCAGCGCTGTCAAGGTCGTTAATTATAGAGATAATTTAAGAACAAATATTTTGAATGGTACCAATACCAAAACAGCTACATCAAAGACACAGAATGGACATTCTGATCCTCTTCGAATTCAAATTGAAGAGGTAATACCTACGAATTTTGAATCTTTATCAGATATAGAACAACTCTCATATATTGAACTTCGCCATCAACTTCTCGCTAACGAACTATATCACATGAATCAATTCACATCATTAGTCACATGGAACCATACAGCCACACCATCCACTTCTGCTCAAGAATTCTACAAATCTGAATGTGATCTTTGGGACTCAAATGTTCAGAATGGCACCTGCGGCAATAGTATCAGATCTAAGAGAAGTTCTAGACTAAAGATCGTTGATCCACTCACTTCCAAAGTAGACGAAGTGAAGGTGAAGTTTAAGAAGGAGATCTTTCAACCTCAACTGTATTTTGAGGAAGAAATTACCAAACGTGAAGAAGCTTTCTTAAAGAATCAATTGAAAATTGAAAAAGTAAAGGAAAAAAATAAGGATAAAGAAGAAGAGTATCAACAAGAAGAAATAGTGGATTTTGATGAAACGCCCAAAAGTACCAAAAAAACTACCAATGGACTGGTCAAATTAAAGAAATCAAAATCCAGAAATCATATCAACACTGAGAAACAGGGGGATATTGAAGTTAAGGATGAAAATTTTAACAATATAAATCATAAATCTGGACCAAATTCTGAGCTAACAGTCATAGAAGATAAAGATCTTGATTCTTATTCAAAACAACCATCGATAAAATCAACAAGTCCTTCTTCTAAGAAGAAATCAAAAGCCAAACAACAGAAAATAAGAAGAAATCTTAGTTCAATGAGATTGACGGAATCAGACGAAGAACTCTTGAAAGACAGTGAAGATGAAGCCATGGAAGAACTTCTCAGTCAACCACAATATCAAGTTCCCGATTCTCCAGAATCCTACACTTCAGATCCAAAAAAACCTCTTCCAAGGATTTCTTTGAAACTAGAACCAAAGCCTCAAGTAATCATGAATAAAGCGCATATCTCCACTGCTCAATTCGGTGGATCATTATCAGCATATCTTAACTCCTTCAGATCCTTAGACGACGGCGATGTAACGCAAGAAGAATATGAAAACTATAGCTCACAACAACGTGAACTTCTCATGAAGATACAGGATGCGATTGACAAAGACGTCCTTACGGTTGATCGTAAAGACGTCACTATCAGAAAGCAAGCTCTACCTCAACCTTTCAAGAATCCATTGGTCACACAGCCATCACACTATGATCATTTCTTAGGACAAGCTACACATATGGCGAAACTATTCAAAGATATGAAGAAATCTCGAACTCAAAGACAAAGAAAGATCACGATGATGATAGAGAATCATTTTAAGAGATTGGCTACAGCGGAAGAACGTAAGTTGAAAGAATCTGAGAGAAGGGTGAAGCAGTTGGCCAAAAATGCCGTGCAGAGTGTTAAGAGACGCTGGGTTCTGGCTGAGAAAGCTTACAGGATCTTGAAAGGTAAAGAGATGGAAGAGTTGAAGAGAATTAAAGGTAAGGAGCATTTGTCGCAGATGTTGGAGCACTCTACGCAATTATTAGAGGCTCAGCTTACGAAAAATGAAGAGGATGAAGACGAATACGAAGAACAAGAAGGAAATGATGAAGAATTGTCTGTTGAGGAATTGAAAAAGAAATACGCACACCTGCAAGGTTTGAAATTGGAAGAAGTCAGTACTCCTGAACTTGATTCGACACCAGGTCTTCCAGATGAATCAGAATTGGATGAGGAAGACACTATCAATGCCCCAAATTTCCAGGCTGGGACATCAGGAAAGCCATCAACCAGCATCGCGGAGTCTGAAACTCAACCAGATATTGTGCTCACAAGAGATGAAATGGAAGCTTTAACTTCAAGTAAGAAAGATACTCGCGATTCTTTGCTTGATAGTGATACCGAATTGAGTGATTCTGATGACGAATCTGATTTCGACAGTGATGAATCTGAAGACAGTGGAGAAGTGGAAGAAGAAGAAGAAGAGTCAGAGGCGAATATTGGTTTGGCTTCTTTATTCGGTTCTGTTCATCAGGAAGAGGAAGAAGATGCGGAGTTTGAAGACGCTGAAAATGAGATTGAGCACGTTCAAGAAGAAGATGATGATGATGAAAAGGACCTGGATGATGAAATTAAGGATTCTAATCAAGAGGGAAAGAGTAAAACCGATGGCTATACTAAATCCAAGTCTAACGGTGCAATTATAGAAGAAGAAGACCGATTCAAGACGGAACCAACCAATGAATTTTCTACAGAAAACAAGGGTACAATTGTCATAGAGACAAAGCCAATACTTGAATCTATCAATGAAGAAAGAGAACCAACTCCAGTAATGGATCAAAATGGTGTCATTGATGTTCCAAATCCTTCTGCTCTTCTTCGTGGTAACTTACGTTATTACCAAAAGCAAGGTCTTAACTGGTTGGCATCTCTTTATAACAACAACACCAACGGTATTCTTGCAGATGAAATGGGTCTGGGTAAGACGATTCAAACAATTTCTCTCATATCCTATTTGGCAATAACCAAACAGATATGGGGTCCTCATTTGATTATTGTTCCTACTTCTGTCTTGCTTAATTGGGAAATGGAATTTAAGAGATTTGCACCAGGTTTGAAAGTATTGGTTTATTATGGGTCTCCACAACAACGTAAGGAGAAGAGAAAGGGATGGAACAAACCAGACACATTCCATGTCTGTATCACTTCCTATCAATTGGTTTGCCAGGACCAACAGGTGTTTAAGAGAAAGAAATGGAGATATATGATCTTAGATGAAGCTCATAATATCAAAAACTTCAAATCCAATCGTTGGAATGCTTTGCTTAATTTCAACACTGAAAAC
This sequence comes from Waltiozyma sp. UFMG-CM-Y6624, assembly GCA_018343995.1. Classification (NCBI taxonomy): domain Eukaryota; kingdom Fungi; phylum Ascomycota; class Saccharomycetes; order Phaffomycetales; family Wickerhamomycetaceae; genus Waltiozyma; species Waltiozyma sp. UFMG-CM-Y6624. The sequence continues at coordinate 22,374 of JADIOT010001914.1, forward strand.
AGACTTTTGCTCACCGGTACTCCACTACAGAATAATATTATGGAATTATGGTCTTTGCTTTACTTCCTAATGCCTTCCAGTAAGAACTTGAATCAAGGTATGCCTGCTGGGTTTGCCAATCTGGAGGATTTCCAACAATGGTTCGGGAAGCCTGTCGATAGTATCATTCAGAATGGTAAAGGCTCGGAAGTTGATGAAGAAACCAAGAAAACTGTATCCAAGTTACATCAAGTGTTAAGACCTTATCTTTTGCGTCGTTTGAAGGCAGATGTTGAATCCCAAATGCCAGGGAAATACGAACATGTTGTCAACTGTAAGTTGTCCAAACGTCAATACAAGCTTTATCATGAATATCTTGCACGAAGTGATACTAAGGAAATGTTGAGAAATGGGAATTATATCTCGATAATCAATTGTTTGATGCAGTTGAGAAAAGTTTGTAACCATCCGGACCTGTTTGAAGAGAGACCAATTGTCACCTCCTTTGTTGTGAATAAGTCTGTTTGTTCCGATTATGATGGAATCAATGCTACTGTATTGAAATTGTTGAGAAAAGATCAACAACATGTTGATGTGAATTTCGATTTGTTGAATTTGAATTTTGCCAATTTGGAACACGAAGATTTCACTACTAATCAATTTGCTAAGATACAATCTTTAAAATCCTCTATATCTTTACAAGAGGAAATTGACCATTTACAAAGGATCATTTCTGATCAACCAGATATTCAACCAAACTACTGTGATATTAAACAATACTATCAATACGTTACCCTTCAAAGAAATTTGGAGTTGTTATCCAATTTAAAACATTTGGTGTATCTGAACGAATTACGTTGTGAAAAAACACCATTATATGGTAAGAATGTCATTAATACATTACGAATTCTCAAACCTTTGGAGATTCAAACAACAACCCATCAAGATCTTCTTCAATCATTGAAAACCAGGATTTTAACCACAAAGCCTATTGTTGAAACATTTGCATTTGTCACACCTGCTATTGTATGTCTTGATCAACCAGATTTATATATCCCATTATCCGTTCAATCGAAATTACCACATTTGGACAATATCTTACATCATTCTCAAACCAAATTATCCATCCAATTCCCAGATAAATCATTATTATTATATGATTCAGGTAAATTACAAAAACTTTCCAAATTATTATTGGATTTACAAGACGGTGGACATCGTGCTTTAATTTTCACACAAATGACAAAAGTCTTGGATATCTTGGAAAGATTCTTGAATATTATGGGAATTAGGTATATGAGATTGGATGGATCCACTAAGATTGAAGATCGTCAAATTCTTACTGAGAGATTTAACTCTGATACTAAAATCCAGGTGTTCATTCTTTCAACAAGATCAGGTGGGTTAGGTATTAATCTTACTGGTGCAGATACTGTTATTTTCTACGATTCTGATTGGAATCCTGCCATGGATAAACAATGTCAAGATCGTTGTCATCGTATTGGTCAGACTAGAGATGTGCATATTTACCGATTTGTCTCCGAATTCACTATTGAGTCTAATATCTTGAGAAAGGCTAATCAGAAACGTCATTTAGACGATGTTGTTATTCAAGAGGGTGAATTTACCACTGATTATTTCGGGAAGTTGAGTTTTAATGATTTGATTGGAGCAGAATCTGGTGATAAATCTACCGAAGATTCTCCTTTGATTAAGGAAACATCTAATATCAAGTTCAATAATTTGTTGGCTCAAGCTGAAGATGATGCTGATGCAGCTGCTGCTAAGGAAGCTATGAAAGAAGTCGAATTGGATAATGAAGATTTTGTTGAAGAGGACGAAAAAAGTGGTGTTAATGAAGATGAATTGATTGATGAAGATGATGATGGTATTGGTCATATCGATGAATATATGATCAGATATATTGCTAATGGGTATTATTTTGACTAGATGTATTTTTTTATAAACATTTTAATAAAATAATTTCTATATATATATACGATTTCTTATTTATCCCATATTAAGGATAGAAAGATTTCAAATTTGAAATAATTTCTGTAATTTTAATAAGGACGAAAAAAGAGATACACACTCTAGTTTGTGTGTCCCTGAACAAAATTATTCCCTAAATTTGGTTTGATAAAATTTCAAAAAAAAAAAATCAAAAACTCCATAGATCTTGTGGAATTTTTTTTTTTTTTTTTGGTCCATATTTAAATAATTATCTCTTGCCCATCTATATATATATATAGAAGAGACACTCATATATAGATATATATATCTGTCTTTATCTTGGGTAATGTTTAACTTGAGAAGCAGTAGTGTCGTAACGCTGAAAAGAACTTCCTCTCTAAATACCAGACCTTTATCATTCAGTTCTTCAATTCAAGCCAAAAAGTCATCTTCTTCTAAAACCATCAACCAAAAGACCAAACCAAAGATCACATTACCACCTTTCACCACAATTTCTAACCTTTCGAATCTTTTAAATGTCCGATATGAACTTCTTACATCTCGTTTAACAACTTTAGGATTTGAAAATAATTTGACACATAATTTTATTTTAGATCAAGAAACTTCAGGATTAATTGCTGATGAATATGGATTTGAAGTTAATTATCAAGATTTAGATAAAACTTTGGGTCCAGATTTAAAACCTAATGAAAAAATCCCTGAGAAATTGTTGAAATCAAGACCTCCTATTGTTACAATTATGGGACATGTTGATCATGGTAAAACTACGATTTTGGATTATTTAAGAAAATCTTCTATAGTTAAGGGTGAACATGGTGGTATCACTCAACATATTGGTGCCTTTTCTGTTAAGACTCCTGTCTCTAAAAAATTGATCACTTTTTTGGATACACCTGGTCATGCAGCCTTTTTGAAGATGAGAGAAAGAGGTGCTGTTGTTACTGATATTGTTATCTTAGTTGTTGCTGCTGATGATTCTGTCATGCCTCAGACTAAGGAAGCTATTAAACATATCAAGAAGACTGGTGTTCAAGTGATTGTCGCTGTGAATAAATGTGATAAAGAAAACGCTAATCCTGATAAAGTCATTAGAGATTTAGCAGAGAATGAAATTGATGTTGAAGATTATGGTGGTGAAGTACAAACTGTTAGAGTTTCTGGTTTAACTGGGTTAGGTATGGATAAATTGGAAGAATCCATCATCACTTTGAGTGAAATTATGGATCTAAAAGCTTCAAAGGATAAAAAAACAGCTGTTGAAGGTTGGGTTATTGAATCCAAGTCACAAAAAGGGATGGGTGCTCTTGCCACTGTTTTAGTGACACAAGGTACACTGACCAATGGTTCTATTATTGTCGCTGGTAGTACTTATTGTAAGGTTCGTTCCATGAAAGATGAAGCTGGTAACATTGTTAAACAAGCTCCACCTTCCACTCCTGTTGAAATCTGGGGTTGGAAGGAATTACCAGAAGCTGGTGAAATGGTATTACAAGCTAAGGATGAAAAGCTTGCTAAACTAGTCGTTGAAACAAGACAACTAAGAACTTCTAAGTTGGATCAAATCAAGGATATCGAATCCTTGAATCAGATGAGAATGAATGAAAAGAAGGAAATGGAAAGACGTGAAAAAATTGAAGAATTAAAGAAATATGGTTTGGATTCTAGTGATCTTGAAGGTTTTGAGACAACCATTGATGAAAAATCAGGTCCTATTATTGTCAATTATATCATCAAATCTGATGTCTCTGGATCTGCTGAAGCCATTGTTGAATCTTTAGAAAACTTGGGCAATGAAGAAGTCAAATTAAATATTCTTTATTCTGGTGTTGGTGTTCCAACAGAATCAGATTTAGAACGTGCAGAATTAGCTAATGCTACAATATTACTTTTTAATTTGAATCTACCTAAAGATATTGATAATAAAGCCTATCAAAAAAAAATCCAAATTCAACAACATACCGTGATTTATCATTTGATTGAAGCTGTAACTGAAGAATTATCATCCAAATTGACACCAACTATTGAAATAAGAACATTATCAGAAACTGAAGTTAAGGAGATTTTTGAAATTAAAGCTCGTCGTAAAAAAATTATAAAAATTGCTGGATGTCGAGTTATAAACGGTGTTATTACAAGATCTTCTCAAATAAGAGTCATGAGAAATGGAGAGGAAGTTTATCGTGGTAAGCTGGACACTTTGAAACATTTGAAGGACGATGTTGTTGAAGTTAAGAAAGGTAGAGAATGTGGATTAAGTTTGGAAGGTTGGGATGATTTTAAACAAGGTGACGTTGTTGAATGCTTTGAAGAGAAAGAGATCCCAAGATACTTGTAAATAAAAAAAAAATTAAAATTGAGATATGTTGACTCTTGTTTGTGTGTCTGTGTTCTCTGTTTTTTTTTTTTTTTGGACTCCTTGTATATATATATATCATTTGAATGGGTCGAATAACCTCTATATTTTTCAGGTTTAGAGAAAGCAAAAAATAGCCAATAGTTATGCAAAAATAGATATATTCTAGTATATGAGAATCAATTCCACAATAACTGATATCTATTTTATAAAAAAAAAAAAATTAAAAGAATTATTTGGATCATTACAAAGCAATCGATTTATTTATTTTAAAGCAAAACTTTAACTTAACAATTTTCAAGCTTGTATGTAATACTTGGAAATATTAGCATAACTAAAATAAATAAAAGAATAATTTTTATCTGAAAATCTCTAATATACGATGTACATATAAATATATACCATTAGTTCTAAGAATCAACTGTCATCATAATTTATAGATGACCAAATTAATTTAAACTTTAGCAATGTTCAATATATATATATATATATATATAGGTAGTACAATTTATATATTCATGCTTGAATATGCTGATAGGAAAAATGACGAACTAAAGCTCAGTTTCAAGAATTAAGAAACTTGTACGCCGCTAAGTAACCCCATGTTTTATTTTTTTTCTCTTCCCCCCTTTTTTTTTTTCTTTTTCCTTTGATTTTTTTATACCAGAGAACTTCTGGAATCTTAGTTAAGAACTCTTAGAATGTTCTTAAGTTAAAGTATTTTTTTTTTTCCAAATTACCCATAGAGCATTTAAAATGTAAAACTAATTTAATTAGATCGGAAAATATAAGTAGATCGACATATAGCAACTTTGGTGAAACTTGGTGAACCGTTCAAAACTTGACCCGTACATAAGTGACAGAACATTCGCGATAATTTTTTTTTTTTTGTTCTTTTAAGTTAAAATTTTTCTCTTTATGTACACTCAGCCGTTTTCCTGGGGACGTAATAGGACGTCTTAATTGGAAAAGTAACGTCATTGTACTTCGCGAATATTTCTTATAACGGTAAATGAAAATTAAGGAACATGCAATACTGCTTAGTATTTTTGAAAGACCCTGCAATGGCTTTTACGTTTTTCTTTTTTTTTTTGTCTTCAAAAAAAGGAGAAAATTTAAAAAAAAAAAAAGAACAGGATGGAATCTAAAGAGAAAAAGAATAAGTACTGTTGAGAATATCTTACTATTATTGGTTTTTCTGCGGAAGTGCATTAATTGTCACAAAAAAAATAAAAAAAATAAGAAAAAGACTGTTAACCGCGCGCGCGCGTGCCGAAAATTATGTCAGAAAATATCGTGCTCTCTCTCTCTCTCTGACAGAAATTTCAAGCTGGCCTTTAAATGCGGGGTGACATCACACCTTGTTCAAAATACTTTAAACTATCAACCAAAAGAAAATGCATGATGGTATATTTGTTGAAACGTACGAACCCTATAGGGACGGCAAATTATTTTTTCTTTTACATATTTTGTGGTTTCAAGGGGGAAATAATTTGTATATATATACTCTTGACATTTCCATGAAAATCTAGATTTAAAAAAGACGCTTGCTATGTGTTAATCTTTAAATATTTTGTCAATCACTAACTTTATCCAAGTTTTTCCAAAAATAAAATACAACTAATATTTTATTTTATTAACAATAAGCTTATACAATTTCTACAATCATAATGGTTTCATTCAGAGATCTTTATACAAAATCTAGTGAGTCTGAAAAGACTACAGAAAAATTTAAAATCAATACCACAGATGATTCAAATTCAGTTGCCTCTTCTGGAGAACAAGACCATACAAGTAATGCCACAATTGAAACAACACATAGAACTTTAACGGCCAGAAATCTTCATCTTATTGCTATAGGTGGATCCATTGGTACTGGTTTATTCGTCACAATCTCATCTGGTTTGGTAAATGGTGGACCTTTATCTTTATTCTTAAGTTTCCTTATTTGGACAGGTGTTATTTTCACCATTACAGCTTCTATTGGTGAAATGGTTTCTTATTTACCGATTTCTTCTCCTTTCATTCAAATGGCTGGTAGATGTGTTGATGAAGCCTTTGAAGTTGTCGTCGGTTTCAACTATTTTATTATGATTTCAGTTTATATTCCTTTTGAAATCACTGCTGTTAATGGTATGATTCATTTCTGGAGAGATGATTATTCTCCTGCTATTACCTTTTGTCTTCAAATCGCCATTTATACTTTCCTTAATACCATGGCTGTTAAATGGTTTGGTGAATCTGAATTTTATTTATCTATTGGTAAGGTTATTTTGGCTATTGGTTTAATCTTCTTCACTTTTATCACTATGGTTGGTGGTAATCCACAACATGATGCCTTTGGTTTCAGATATTGGAAAAACCCAGGTCCAATGGTTGCTCTTTTCACTACTGGTTCTATGGGTAGATTCCATGGGTTTATGGCTGCTTTGAATAAGGCTTGTTTCACTATCGTTGGTCCTGAATATCTATCTATGATTGCTGGTGAGGCTGGACAAGAAACTAGAAAAGTACTTGCCGGTACTTTCCGTGTTGTGTTTTACCGTTTAATTGTCTTTTACGTCTTGGGTGCCTTATCTGTTGGTATTTTGGTTGCATCAAACGATCCAACTTTATTAGAACTTTTCTCCACTGGTTCTACATCTGATGGTTCCTTCTCACCTTATATTATTGCTATGAATAATATGAGAATTAAGGTTTTGCCTGACATTGTCAATGTTTTATGTGTCACTTCTGCCTTTTCTGCAGGTAACTCTTATGTCTATTGTTCTTCCAGAGCTTTATATGGTATTGCTCAACGTGGTTGGGTTCCAAAGTTTTTCACCTACTGTAACAAGCAAGGTGTTCCAATCTGGTGTGTTGGTGTCTCATTCTTATTCTCTTTGTTGTCTTTGTTACAATTAGGTAACGGTACTGCTAAGGTTTTAGCTTGGATTGTCAACTTATGTACCGGTGCACAAATCTTGAACTATTTCTTTATGGCTATCACTTATTACTTCTTCTGGAGAGCTTGTAATGTTCAAGGTGTTGACAGACACGCTTTCACTTACAGATCATGGTTCCAACCTTACACAGTTATCTTTGGTGGTGTCATGACTGGTTGCATGGTTGGTGCTTTGGGTTACACTGTTTTCATGCCAGGTAAATGGAGTGTTGAGGACTTTTTGACTTACTACATGATGGTTTTGATCTGTATTCCAATGTTCATTATCTACAAGTTTGTCAAGCGTACTAAAGTTATCAAACCTGAAGAAGCTGATTTGACAACAGGTTTGGCTGAAATTGAGTTACATGAATTGAACTACTTGGAGGAAATGGAAAGAAAGAAAGATTTGGGCATTAAAAGAACATTTGGTCAACGTCTAGCAGATTGGATGTTCTAATTTCTTCTAAAAAAAACCTCGTTCATCAATTGTTATAATTTATTTTTCTAAAAAAAAAAGAATACAAAAAAAAAGAAACCTATTCCCCTTCAACTTTGCATATGTACATTAGAGATCTATATATAAAAAATTAATAATAAATACCCCCCTTGCACTTTAGATCCTATATTTAAAATATTTATATTTTTTTTTTATTAATGATTTATTAAATAACTGCTGAATAACTAACAATTTTGATTCAAGTATAAGAAATGTGTTTATATGGTCTGCTATCGACTTGTTATAGAAGCAATATATAATGGAGATGAAAAAAATTTATACTAAATCAGATTAATCACTTAGTAACTCGTAAGATCTGAGAATCTTTTGATTCAACCCACGTGACATAGTGTAGGGCTCTATAATAAAAGTACATACAAATAAATATACTTTGACATAAATTGAAGTCTGTTTTTTTTTTTTTTTCATTCGATTCACTACAGCAATATTAACGATATATAATTAATTCATTTTGATATTATTACAATATATCTCTTGTACATTAGTTGAAAAAGGGAGAAAAAAGAAAAAATATAACACTTAAAAGCTTTATGATTTCTCTTTTTTTTTTTTTTGTTTTTTGGCCTTATACTCACTTTTCCTTGGCAGTTTCAACTTCTTCTTCGTCTTTCTTACCATAAATAGCTTCTTTCTTCTTCAACTTGGCAACTTCTCTGTCATGAAGAAATTCCTTGTATTTCTGAATAGTGATTGACTTTTGCTTTTCTTGGTATTGATCTAATTCCTTATATCTAGTATCCATAAGAATATCCCAAAATGTGAAAAATGGTTGAGAAAAATTTGTCTTGATACCGAATTGTTGATGATGAATATCATGATAGATGGAATTGTTTGGGAAGAAACGTTGGAATGGATCAAAAGGTAAGGCATATCCACAATGGTCATCAACGGTCTTTAAAGTAGAAAAGGTGAAAAGAGCACATTGTTCTCTTGGTGTTAGACAAGTGGCTAAAGCAGCAAGACCTGTACCTAAAGTATCCAAAAGAAACCCTTCAAATGGATCGTTGAATAAAGCACCATAGGCATAAGGAACGTACAATTGATGATGTCTGGAATGGAAACGTCTGTAGAGAAACTTATTCAAATGCATGAGTCTATGAAGCATATATTGCCAAGTGTCAACAATGACAAAGGCAATAGTGATCTTCACCAACGAAAACCCATATTGGTACCATAATGAACAAATCCAAGTTGGCAAAAATGGGAATTTGGACTTGATAAGGTAAATTTGGTAGAGTTCATCACCGATATATTGTGGATCATCAAGTTGAGCAAACAACCAACCAACAACGGATTGAATAACATGTTGAATGAGAACGTCTCTAAGTACAACCAAACGGGAAGCTTTATTCCGTGAGCTGACTTCTTCAGGTGGATGGATTCTATACTTCTCCGCCAATTCAAAAGTATCAATGATATGAAAAAACAAGGAGTAAGTCCAGTAGGCAACCACAGGAGCAATTAGAGCTAAGTTACTGTCTGATACAGCAGAGAAAAGACTAGGCTTTGGTGTGAGAATATAATGTTCGGTGTGTATCGTGTCGTTATACATCGGGGATTGTTTATTGGTTTCAAGGAGAGAGAGAGATAGTGTATGAGCCTGTGTCTTGATAGATTTTGTTTAAATAGTTGCCAGTTGAGGTTTTATTTATTTATTATTTCTTATTGGATTAAGATTTATTTTAGAAAATTCAATTTTAAGATCTTCTTTCGGTTGTTTTTGTCTTTTCTTTTAATTAAAAAAAAAAAAAAAAAAAAAATAACAAACTTAAAAAAAAAAGGAGGGACAGTAAATATGGGAATTTTCGTGTTGAGCGATAAATGACGTTTGATTATTTACAACAAAAAAAAATAATATTATAATGCAACCAATTATATAAGAGGATATTCAACTAGTTATATAAGACTAAATTTTAGGATGAGCTAGGTGATATGATGATGATCCCTCTCCAAAAGTTCATCAATATATATTTTTTTTGCTTTCTCATTGAGAGAGAGAGAGTATCGTGATGACTGGTAAATCATATATATATTGATATATAGGAGAAGTCCGCGATTATTTCCTATTAAGGGTCGGTGGGTTCATGGATACTGATCCTACATTTTTGGAATTTAATAAGACCATTGTTACAGCCATCACCTTTGTATCAGTATGGGAACTGGACAATAAACTTTTTTTTTTTAAAAAATAATCAAATATGGGGAGGTATACACAATTAAGTATGGAAAGTACTATAATTGAATTATAAACTAATAGAGAAACTTATATATAAAAAAATAAAAAAACTGTATCTATCCTTGTCTACATATTTAGGACCCTTTTCTTCCCCAGTTGATAAAATATTTACATGACACGTTCCATTTCCTACTTAATTTCTATCCAAATTGATTGAGGAACCTTTTTTTTTCTTGATCTATTTATACAGTGACAGCAGGTTGTTCTTGTTGTTGTTCTTGAGAAGTAGATTGTCTTAATTTCAGGAATTCAGCTCTGGCTTGTTGTCTCAATTGTTCAAACAACTCCTTAGGTGTGTGTAACCCGGCTCTATCCAAGTTTTCATGTTGAACTAAGTCCATGTTCCAGTTTGACAAATCACCCTTTCTCCATTCATCTTCCCAATGGATCTTCACGTTAGTCTTTAAGGTTTCAATAACATTACTCAAATCACTAACTGCTTCCTGAGTGTAAACTGGTCTGTATTGGGCGCTGTACCATATGTTACCATCTTGATTCTTTGGTCTGTAGTGGTTGGCAACGTTCTTCAAAGTCAAATCTCTCATGGCTCTCAATCTAACTAAAGATTGATACGTCACAACAGCAGCATTATAATCTTTGCAGTCAACAATAGCCATAATTTTCCAGATATCCCTTCTGGTTGATGGCTTACGGTTCTGCCAGTTTGGTCTTTGGAACTGTTGCTTGATTTGATAGTCGGAATATGATGGTAATTGAGAATATAATACTTGACCAGATTCTAAGTTACGAAAGATAAAGACTTGTGGACCAAACTTTTGGGTCTCTAGCCACTTAGCATTACGGAAACGAGTAGACATTATAGATGGTATATTGCTTTGAAAGGAATAATTAGAATTTCAGACAGAATCAAACAAAATCAGAAAACGAAAAAAATAAAAACAAAAAAAAATATACTTTTCAGGAACAACTTTAAATCTTTGAAATTTTGCATTTGGCTAGTTTTTTTTTTTTCTTTCTGCACATTTCTTCCAACATTTTTAGTTTTTTTATTTTTTTTTATTTTTTTCGCTGTGGCACCAGAACTATACTTTATTCACGACTGTTTGGACGGTTTGTACTGATATTAATCTGCTAAGGCCACTACTACTCTAGTACTTAATTCTTTAAATGTAAAGATACAATAGGTTATAAGAAATGATAAATAACATGATCGCAAAATTAAATATCTTTATATGTACAGTAAAATCTTATTATAGGCGCTTAACTAAACTGATCTCAAAAACCAATTTAAGTACAGTTCATTACAACTTCATTATTTCTTATCCTTACCTCTTGGTCTATCCTTAACCTTCAATGGGTTGTTATGCTTACCTCTTCTAGTCTTGTAGCCTTTAGCCAAAGTACCCCATGGAGACATAGACAACTTATTGGATTTAGACTTACCTCTACCACCACCGTGAGGGTGATCACACTTGTTCATAGCAACACCTCTAACATGTGGTCTAAACCCTCTGTATCTGGCTCTACCAGCCTTACCCCATTGGGCATGTTGATGATCAATATTAGACACAATCCCTAATGTGGCACAAGCATCAATGGAAACGTAACGATGTTCACCGGATTGTAACTTGACAATAGCCTTGGACTTTTCTGGAAGCTTTTGCATCAAACGACCATAAGTACCTGCAGATCTACAGAACTTAGCTGGACCATTTTTGGTAATACCAATAGCATGGATGATAGAACCAATAGGAATCATATTCAATGGTAAACAGTTACCCTTTTGATTAGTTCTTGCGGACAAAATAGCAGGATCAATCTTACCGCCCATTTCTTCAATTAATTCTTTTGGAATACCACTTCTGTAAGAACCAACAATGTCACCAGCTCTTAACCCATCAGAGGCTAAGATATATGAGATCTTCCCAGTATTTAAATTTTTCAAAAGAGCAATGTGTGAAGTTCTGGTTGGATCATATTCAATTCTTAACACTTCTTGATTACCAGATTCTAATCTCTTAAAATCAATTAATCTGGCACGACGCTTATGACCACCACCTCTGAATCTGGTAGTGATGTGACCTGTGTTGTTTCTACCACCGGTGGAGACAATGGCACGTGTTAATGGCTTGTATGGAGAACCTTTCCATAAATGTGTATAAATAGGGGCACGGAACCATCTTTGACCTGGAGATCTTGGTTTGAACTTCTTGATTTCAACAATGGTTTTTGTTAATTTACGACGCTTTCTGATCAACTCATCTTGCTTTTCCAAAGCAGTCAAATCGGCATCCTTTGGTGGGATTGTTATGAGTTGGGAACGTGTTATTTGTGATAAAAGAGAGGTAGGTTCTTCAGTATTTGATGTGGATTGGTTTCTGATGAGGGATGAGAAGGGTAGTCTTGTGGCACCAGAGGTAGACGATATCCTGCTTGGTAAACAGGCAACCACACTTCTGAACATGA
>JADIOT010001916.1:0-12083 GCA_018343995.1 Waltiozyma sp. UFMG-CM-Y6624
TTCTTTCTTAAAAATATTTTGATTATTTTGATCACGTATTAAATCAGTATCAATTGATCTGGAAGATCAAAAAAAACAAAAATATGGTGGAATACACACTTAGAAACGATTATAGACCGCTTCCACTTAAAAACACCGATGTTTTCCAACCGCTTCAATTAAACAATACCATCAAACTTCAACATCGTGTGGTTCTTCCACCATTAACACGGATGAGAAACCTTGCAGGTGGTATTCCTTCCGAATTAGCAGTCGAATATTATCAACAGAGAGCTTCTTCAGTTGAAGGTGGATTATTGATCACAGAAGGTTCTTTCATTTCACCAGGTTCTGGTGGTTATGATGGTGCTCCTGGTATTTGGGATCATGAACAAATAAAAGCATGGAGGAAAGTTTTTAAAGGTATTCATGAAGTTAATGGGTTTGTTTTCCAACAGTTATGGACGTTAGGTAGAGCTTCATTTGCTACAACTTTAGCAAGAGATGGATTAAAATTAGTTGGAGCATCTGAGATTTATTACAATGAACAAGAGAAACAAGTGTCCATTGAATGTAATAACCCAATCCATCCATTAACCAAAGATGAAATTGAAAAATATGTCCAAGATTACGTACAAGCTGCTAAGAATTCTCTTGATGCAGGAGCCGATGGTGTTGAGATTCATTGTGCAAATGGTTATTTGTTAAACCAATTTTTAGATCCAATTTCCAACAAACGTATTGATGAATATGGTGGTTCAATCGAAAACAGGGCCAGATTTCCATTGGAAGTTATCGATGCTGTTGTTGAAAGTATTGGTGCAGATAAAGTCGGTGTCAGATTCTCGCCATTTGGTGAATTCAATGGTATGAGTGGTATTCAAGAACCAATGATCCTTGCTCATTATACTTACATGTTTGGTCAATTAGAGAAAAGAGCCAAAGAGGGCAAAAGATTAGCATATATTCATTTAGTTGAACCACGTGTCACAGACTTGACAAAGGAAGAAGGTATTGGTGCCGTTGATGGCTCTAATGATATCATCTACTCTATTTGGAATGGTAACGTTATCAAGTCTGGTAATTATGGGTTACATCCAGAAGTTGTCCGTGAAGAGTCCAAGAAACCAAGAACTTTATTTGCTTATGGTAGATTCTTCATTTCTACTCCAGATTTACCTAAAAGGGTCCGTGATGGATTGCCTTTGACTCATTATGATAGAACTACTTTTTACGGAGGATCTGAAGTTGGATACACTGATTACCCAGTTTATGAAGATATGTCCTGATATATAAAGTCAATAAATTAGCATTTAAATTCCAAAATACATAGTTATTATAATATATAGCTCCAGTTAGTCAATAATAAGGTCAATTTAACAATTTTAATAAAGAATCTTTGTTCTTTATAAGCCAAGCTCCCACTGTAGCCTATGCATGAAAATTTTTGGAGGAGCTAAGTTTCTTGATACGAACTTCATTTCAGAAAGCTTAAGCTCACCAATTTATTAATCATATTTATTATAACATAGAACCAAAATAGTTTCTATATATTTCTGGAAAATTCCAAATCCTTAAACGCCACAAATGTGTGTGTGTGGACCATGCAAGCGTATTTTGCCACATAACAAGTCCTCCAAATCGGAAAATAAACAAGGCTCATGGAATTTTCTAGATCTTCTTGGAACAAGAAAAACGCGGCTTCTGAAAAAAAAACCGTCGACGTATGAAAAGGTTATAAAAGATTCTGTTGGCCCCCCTTGATTTCTTACACTCCTTGATCCCGCCCAGATGAAATGACACTTCTTTAGTTCCCTCATCAAGTTCAATCATATATTTAATACAACATGTCTGGTAAAACTGAATCCTATGAATTTCAAGCTGAAATCACTCAATTGATGAGTTTGTTCATCAACACCGTCTACTCTAATAAGGAAATCTTCTTAAGAGAGTTAGTCTCCAACGCCTCCGATGCCTTAGATAAGATCAGATACCAAGCTCTTTCTGACAAATCCCTTTTGGAAACTGAACCAGAATTATTCATCAGAATCACTCCAAAGCCAGAAGAAAAGATCCTTGAAATCAGAGATTCCGGTATTGGTATGACTAAGGCTGATTTAGTCAACAACTTAGGTACCATTGCTAAGTCTGGTACCAAATCCTTCATGGAAGCCTTAACTGCTGGTGCCGATGTTTCTATGATTGGTCAATTCGGTGTTGGTTTCTACTCTCTTTTCTTAGTCGCTGACAAGGTTCAAGTTATCTCCAAGAACAACGATGACGAACAATACATCTGGGAATCTAACGCTGGTGGTAAGTTCACTGTTACTTTAGATGAAACCAACGAAAGAATCTCCCGTGGTACTGTCTTGAGATTATTCTTAAAGGAAGATCAATTAGAATATTTGGAAGAAAAGAGAATCAAGGAAGTCATCAAGAGACATTCTGAATTCGTTGCTTACCCAATTCAATTACTTGTCACCAAGGAAGTTGAAAAGGAAGTTCCAGAAACCGAAGAAGCTGATGAAGACAAGAAGCCAAAGTTAGAAGAAGTTGACGAAGAAGGTGAAACCAAGGAAACCAAGAAGGTCAAGGAAACCGTCACTGAATTAGAAGAATTGAACAAGACTAAGCCATTGTGGACTAGATCTCCATCTGATGTTACTCAAGATGAATACAATGCTTTCTACAAGTCTATCTCAAACGACTGGGAAGACCCATTAGCTGTCAAGCACTTCTCTGTTGAAGGTCAATTAGAGTTCAAGGCCATCTTATTTGTTCCAAAGAGAGCACCATTTGACTTATTCGAATCCAAGAAGAAGAAGAACAACATCAAGTTGTATGTCCGTCGTGTTTTCATCACCGACGAAGCCGAAGAATTGATTCCAGAATGGTTATCCTTTGTCAAGGGTGTTGTCGACTCTGAAGATTTACCATTAAACTTATCCAGAGAAACCTTACAACAAAACAAGATCTTGAAGGTCATCAGAAAGAACGTTGTCAAGAAGATCATTGAAACCTTCAACGAAATTGCTGAAGATGCTGAACAATTCGAAAAGTTCTACACTGCTTTTGGTAAGAACATCAAGTTAGGTGTTCACGAAGACTCTCAAAACAGAAATGCCTTAGCCAAGTTGTTAAGATACAACTCCACCAAGGCTGTTGAAGAACAAACATCCTTATCTGACTACGTCACCAGAATGCAAGAACACCAAAAGAACATCTACTACATCACTGGTGAATCCTTAAAGGCCGTTGAAAAGTCTCCATTTTTAGACATCTTGAAGGCTAAGAACTTTGAAGTCTTATTCTTATGTGACCCAATTGACGAATACGCCTTCTCCCAATTAAAGGAATTCGAAGACAAGAAGTTAGTTGATATCACCAAGGACTTTGAATTAGAAGAAACCGATGAAGAAAAGGCTCAAAGAGAAAAGGAAGAAGCCGAATTCGAAGACTTAGCTAAAGCCTTAAAGGAAATCTTAGGTGAACAAGTCGAAAAGGTTGTTGTTTCCCACAAGTTAGTCGATGCACCAGCTGCCATTAGAACTGCCCAATTCGGTTGGTCCGCTAACATGGAAAGAATCATGAAGGCCCAAGCCTTAAGAGATTCTTCCATGTCCTCTTACATGGCTTCCAAGAAGATCTTTGAAATCTCTCCAAAGTCTCCAATTATCAGAGAATTGAAGAACAAGGTTGAAGCCTCTGGTGCTCAAGACAGAACCGTCAAGGACTTGACTACCTTGTTATACGAAACTGCCTTATTGACCTCTGGTTTCACTTTAGAAGAACCAACTTCTTTCGCCTCCAGAATCAACAGATTGATCTCTTTAGGTTTAAACATTGACGAAGAAGAAACTGCTGCTCCAGTTGTTGAAGAAGCTGCTTCCTCTGCTGCTGATGAAGTTAACGTCGAAACTGAAATGGAAGAAGTTGATTAAATTCAATGATTATTACCCCCCTTGTTTAGTTCTTAGTTTAATTTGTTTATAATTTTTTTTCTAATATATTTAGACGCAATTTTTGAAAAAAAAAGTATATATTTATTTTTGTGAAAAATTTGTAGTTCTGTGGAATCACGTGTTTTATCCTGATCATGTTAAATATTAAACGAAAAACAGGCCTATCTTATTTGTAAAACTAAACTAGTCAAAGACGCGTCTCAACAAAGATCACTGGTTATCCAATATATAGATATCGAATATGTCAGAAACACAAATCACTAAAGATCATATATCCAGTTCGATAAATTTTATAGAATCATCAATCTCAGGAAAGACCATCCCTTCAGATCAAATCAAATCAAGTATATCCGCTCTACGCTCAGATTTAGAAACCATCAAACACTCTTTAGCACCATATGAACTTCAAAGTTTCAGTACAAAGATCAATGATCTATCAAAGAACTTGGAAACAAAGAATAGTTCCACTACAAGAAAATTCAAATTTTCATCAATAAAGTCAAGAATATCAAAGAGGGAGAAAAAAGTAGAACTTAATTTCCAAGAGACTGAAATCGAACCTACCATTTCTAATAAGACAGACGAAGTAGTTTTAATTAATGATAATGACCTCAACCCGATTATTCAAAATGTATCTAAATGTATTGTGATGGCTAGGAGAGTTAATTCTCTACAAATGTTCAACATCTCAGATTCAATGATCTTAATTGATCACAACACTTCATCGAATTTTATGAAAAACGTTAAAAACTGTACAATAATATTAGGTAAGAATTCACAGACTAGATTACACAACTTAGAGAAATGCAACATCAAGTTGATTGGCCTCGATAAGATTATTATTGAAGATTGTACTGATTTGAATATTTCTAAAGGAGTACATGTTGATGATTTCAATTCACCATTAGGTAATAGTACACATTTTCAATATGTGGAATTCTCTACTCAGTTTGACCAGCTAGTTGAAAATCTAAAGACACATCCAGTTAAAATACTAAAAGATATTGAAAATTATTTGAGTCTTGTTTAGACTGTAAATTTAAAAAAAAAAAATAAACAAAATATCCATATAAAGAAACTTCCTAACTAAGATATTTATATATATATAAAAAATACACTTTCCCTAAACAGTAATTTTCGAGCCTTTGTTTACTTTT
This sequence comes from Waltiozyma sp. UFMG-CM-Y6624, assembly GCA_018343995.1. Classification (NCBI taxonomy): domain Eukaryota; kingdom Fungi; phylum Ascomycota; class Saccharomycetes; order Phaffomycetales; family Wickerhamomycetaceae; genus Waltiozyma; species Waltiozyma sp. UFMG-CM-Y6624. The sequence goes on from JADIOT010001916.1 coordinate 5,099, forward strand.
AAAAAAAAAAATAGGCATGGAGGGTTTTTTTTTAGAAAAATATTAACCTTTAAAACAACTTTTTGAGTCCTCGTAAAAGATTTTTAAAGTTATTTTCAAGATTTAATTAATCATCAGAAAAAAAAACAAAAAATAGTAACATTTTGGTAAAAAAAAAAAAAATTAAATTTTTATAATTCATCACAATGTCTAATGATTCGCCAACAAGGCGCTCTGTGGTTTCAACGTACCTTGAAAACCTTGAGAATTTAAATCAAACAAACGCTCCATCTTCAAGAGGATTACATTCTAGAGCAAAATCTTTATTTGAGAATAAATCGCCACAACAAGTACCAATATCACCATCTAGAACGAGGTCTACTTTAGTTACAAGTTCTCCTTCCAGATCATTATTAGTTTCAGATACTTCTTCAAGACCTGTGCTTGACTCACCTACAAGGTTAAGAGCTAACAATGATCGATCCATAACCTCATCACCAACAAGACCTTCTGAACCATTGGAGCTTCCATCATTACCAGGATCTCCGATCAAACCTCGTTCAAACACTGGTACAACTTCCAACTCATCTCAACAAGGTAAAGCATTTGATTATCTATGTCGTGTTTCTGAAGCTAAAGAATGGATAGAATCAATAATCAAAGAGGAAATACCACCAGTGGGCTCTTTGATTAAAGATGGCTTGAAGGATGGTGTGATCTTAGCGAAATTGTCGAAATCTCTTAAACCTCAAATCAAAGATAAAATCACAATATCCAAATTCCAATACCATCATACAGATAATATCAATATTTTCTTCAAATTATTGGATGAAGTAAAGATGCCTAATATTTTCTGTTTCGAATTAAATGATCTCTATGAGGGTAGAAATATCCCTAAGGTTATTATCTGTCTTCATGCACTTAGTGCTATTGTCAATGTTACGTCTGGTTTACCTACAGTTTTCCCAGCTCAGGGACCATTTGAAGAAAAAGATTTAGCTGTGGCTAATAATTGTCTTAAAGGTTTAAATTTCCCCAATTTTGAATCTTTAAACAGTCAATTTAAGAGAGAATTAACGGGAAGAAATGTTGTTAATTTTCAACCACCTAAATCATCAGCTACTTTATTAAACCCGATTGTTTTGAAACCTTTGAATGATTCGACAAATTCTTCTTCTCCAAACAAAAGAAAATTAAAATCTCCATTTTTAGACGATGACGTTAAAAAAACAACTTTATCTTATGATTTATCCCCTATTAGTATTCCTAAATTATCTCCACCACCGAAAATCCACAAATCACCAAATTCTAAAGCTTTAAATTTAACTCGACAAATTTCCATGAAAGAAGAAGAAAAAGTATTTGATTTACAAAAATCACCAACTCGTCAAAGGAAATTAAAAGAATCTGAATTCCTTCAAAAAATGATTCAATTCCAATCTTTTGCTCGTGGTGCTAATACCCGATATGCCTTTTTTATTAAGAAGAAAATGCTTGATATTTGGAGTGAGAATATCATTGATTTACAAGCAATCGCTAGAAGGTTTCTTATTTTTAAAAAATTAGGTAAAGATTCTAAAAGTAAGGCCCTAATTGAACCAATTATTATAAAATTACAAGCTATAATAAGAGGGAAATTTCAAAAAAATCAAATGTTACAACAAGAAAATTTTTTGAATGAAATTATTAATTTACAAAATATAATTCGTGGGAATATTTTACGTGAACATATCGATCGAATAAATTTCGAATTATTTAAACATAATAGAAAAATTGTTTTAATTCAATCAAAAATCCGTGGGAAATTAATTTATAATAAAATTTCAATTGAAATTCAAGCACAAATTCCAATTATATCTTTACAATCTATTTCACGTCGTTTATTTTTAGAAAAAAAATTGAAAAATTCAATTAATATTTCAAATGATATTATTTTAATTTTACAATCAATAATTAGAGGTAAAATTTTCAGAAATAAAATTAATGAACAAATTTTAAAACTTGAAGAAAATGATATTAATGAATTACAATGTATTATTAGAGGTGGTTTATTAAGAAATAAGATTAATATTATTTTGGATACTTTGGATGAAGAAGATAATAAATTAAATCAATTTTCTGCAATTATTAAAGGAATTTTTTTAAGAAAGAATTTGATAAATTTAAAAATTGAATTATTTAAATCGATTAATTCAATAATTAAATTACAATCAAATATTCGTGGAGTTATTATTAGATATTCTTATGATTTAATTTTGGATAATTTTGATTTTTATTCTGAAGATGTTAAACAATTACAATCAATAATTCGTGGATTTCTTTATCGTCAATCTCGTCATGAATTATTACAATATTATGAACAATTTTTACCACAAATTGTTAAAATTCAAAGTTATATTAGGGGCAAATATTTGGGTAATGCTTATAAATCTTTAATTTCATTGGAAAATCCACCATTATCAGTAATTAAAAAATTCCAATATTTATTAATTGATAATGAAATTGATATTCAAGAAGAAGTGAAACTTACCAAATTAAAAGAATTTATCAATGAAAGAACAAATGTTAATGAAAGATTACAAAGACATATCGATCAATTAAATTTAAAAATTGAATTATTGGAGAAAAATAAAATTGAATTTGATGAAATTCATCAATTTAATAATGAAACCAATTCATCAATTAAATTATCATCTTTAAATTTAAAATCTAAACAAAAAATCGAATTATTTGAAAAATTGTTTTATTTATTACAAACTCAACCTTCTTATCTTACAAAATTGATCCATTGTAATTCCAATGATGGTGTGAATATTATTTTAAAAATCTTTAATAATAATTCAGAAGGTTTATCTACAAGAGAAGAATATTTATTTATTAAATTAATTGGAAATATTATTAAAGATTGTATTGTTAAAAAAAATGGATTTATTTTTGATCAAGATGATAATAATTGGCAAATCTTATTGAATAATTTTGTTAGAATTTATCCTTCACTTGATGATATTATAGAGAATCTTATTGAAGATTCTCAAATTGATTTTGAAGCTAATCCAATTTTAATTTATAATAAAATTCATGGAATTAATCATGTTAAACTTTCTGATAATGATGTTATTTTAGAAAAATTAACAAGACAAAAATTTATTGAAAATCTTCAAAATTTAAGAAATTTTTCAATTGAAATTTTAATAAATTTAGAAGAATCTATTGAATCAATTCCAATATTTATTAAAATTTTAATTAAAATTGGTTATTTAACATCTTTGAAAAAATATCCTCAATATTTAAATCAAGAACATTTATCAATTGCAGGTTATATTTTTATTAAAGGATTTTTGAAAACAATTATATCAAATCAAATTGAAAAAAAAGGAAAATTAACTAAAATTAATAAATCAAATTTATTAGCCTTAAACAAACTTTTGGTTCAAATGTTTATTATGAAACCTTTTAACCAATTAAAGGAACCATATTATCAACCATTAAATCGTCATATAATCTCAATGACTGATAGAATTATACAATTTCTTCAAAATTTAATTGAAATAGGTGGTGATGATATTGATTCTATTTATCAAATGACTATTTATGATGATATGATTTCACATAAAAGACCGAATTTAACTTTAAATATTTTGGATATGATTTCAATTGGAGAAATTTTACAAACTCATATCAATTATATTTGTCCTTATAATGAAGATTCATTAAGAGAAATTTTAATTACCATTGATACTTTAAAAACTCCAGATTTGTCGGAATTAAACGGTTATTACACCTTATTATTAAATCCTTCAATTTATAAAACAAATGAAGAAGAAATAAGAATCAAGAGTTTAACCAAGGAATTAAAACGTTGTGTTCTTTATTTGATGCAAGTTCAAGATGAATTTAATGATTTAAAGGGGTTAATAGAGGCTCCTATTGATAATGTTCATGAATTTAAATTTAAAAATTTGATTGATTTGGAAAATAAAAAATCTTCAATAAATGAATATGGATCTTTGAATGATTTAAATAAAATTTCATATTATTCTTTGAAAAAATTGACAATTGAAAAAATCTTGGAATTACAAAAATTATCTTATTTTCCTTCTTCATCTTTTGATGTTGCTTATCAAACAATTATCAATGATATTGTCAATGATATTAAATCTAAGAATGATCAACGTCAATTACGTAAGAGACAATTACAAACTGCAGAAAATGTTTTAATTCGATTAAAGGCAAAGGAAGAATCTTTAACTTTCCATTTACAAAATTATGAAGCATTTATTGATAAATCTATGGAAATTTTACAAACAAATTCACCACGTAAAAGGAAAACATTTCCATTTACCAAACAATATTTTTATGAAAGACAATTGAAAAAACATGGAGGTAGAATTCCTAAATTCGGTGCTTATAAATATTCTTTTAAGAAACTTTATGAAAAGGGAATTATAACAAGTAAAGATTCCGATCTATTAACTTCAAGTTCTTTTTTCACAGGAATATCTTTCCCACGTATTGATTTTATGTTTGTTTCTAATGAAATTGGAGTTTTCGAAATTTCAAGTAAATCTTATGAAAATTCCAAAATTTCTATGAATGGATTTAAGGAAAAATTCACTTTGGATCAACTTTTATTCGATTATCAATTTGAAAATAAAGATTGTATTGAATTGTTTGGTGGATTGATTAAATTTGATACTTATGCCTTTGTTGGTTTTATCTTTAAAAAATTTTATCATTCAAATCAAGTATAGATAAATAAAAAAAAAATAAAGTATAGGCTTTAATTATTATTATGGTTCAACTGCCAATCCTGCAACAGTAGCCAAATCAACTTCTTCAAATTGGAACCCTTGATTTGAGCCTTGAACAGTCTCTGAACCATCATCATGACTATCTTCATTAGAACTACTCACACCTTCTTCTTCTTCTTCTTCTTCTTCTTCTCCATTCCCCTGCATCAACTCCTCACTTTTCTTACTAATCCAACCATCTCTTTCAGCCAATTCGGCCAATGATATCCCACTAAGTGCTTCTTCTGCTGCTTTTCTTAATTCACGGGTCCATATTTGCAATTTCACATGATCAGTCAACGTTAACCAATTATCTGTTGCGGCTTTTAATTTCACCATTATGTCTTGGAACCTGGCTAGATCTGGTTCTTGATCATTATTGGTGGAGAAGTTTTGAGTAATGTACTTTGTCAATAACCTATGAGTCTCCAAAGATGGAGGATCATGAGGCCATAAGTCTGGTGAAAGGAAATATACTACCAATCGAGGAAATGAAGGATGAGGGGGTAAAACAGGTCTTCCCAAAGATTCAATAAATTGATCAATGGCCATTCTTTTAAAACGGTTTCTTCTTTCACGAAGTCTTCTTTGAATCTTATTACGTTCCTTTACAGATTGTTTGGAATTGTATCGTAATGATCTTGATTTCTTTCGTAATCTAATGGATTCTATATCTCCCTTTCTTGCAACCAGAGCTCTCATCTCTGTGATTATATCAAAAGGGTGTGATGGTCGTCCTTTTTGTTTGTCTAAATGACGACCTAATGAACCATGATGTGAAAAGATCTTATGACAGAAGGGACAGGTTTTCTTCGGATCAAGATTTGGAGGTAAAGCTGGTACTTCAGGGATATGACCGTATGGATTTGTCGTTATGGGTGTCTCTTTGCTAGAAATTTTGGTTTCTGTTGGAGATGGTTTTGGGATTGGAGGTGGGATCAATAAGGAACTATCTGTGGTGAAATATCCCCCTAATAAATTGGTTTGTTCAAGAGTTTCATTGGAAACATCAATTCCTTGAAGATAACTGCTAATATGATGTTGGCCAGTTGGTTCAACTTGTTTCGACATTTGATATTACAAAATGATCTATATATCTTATGTGATATATATATATATATACTCTTTTTATTAAATTCCACGAAATTTTGTTAATAGGATCTATTGTTTTTTTTTTGTTTTATTTTTTAATTATTAACTATGGTGCTAACACGTGACCGAGGTACCGTTTGTATTGCTTATGTAACATTTCTTATTTTTTTGGTCCTGGGTTCCAAGTTTTCAAATATATATATAGATAGATAGGTGTATATTAGAATATATATTTATATATAAATTCTATACTAGACTTCATTCACATGTCTTTAATCTCTGCCTTACGTATTCCATCTCTTACCACCAAGGCAACTGCCACAATAATATTTATTCATGGATTAGGAGATACTGGACAAGGTTGGAAATTTCTCTCTGATTTATCACAACAAGCCAGACCTGAATTCGATCATATCAATTTCATCTTTCCAAATGCTCCTGTTGTTCCTGTCTCTGTTAATAATGGATATTCCATGCCTTCATGGTATGATATCTATGAATTTGGAAGTGGATCCAAGAAACATGATTTAGATGGGTTTTGGAAATCTGTTAATATTATCAAGGACTTGATCCATGAGGAGGTTAATAAAGGTATTAAACCTGAAAGAATCATTCTTGGTGGGTTCTCTCAAGGTGGTGCTTTGACCTTAGGTGTCTTAGCTACTCTAGATGTTAAGATTGCTGGGTTTATTCCTTTGAGTGCACCAATTGTTCCATTTTTGGACTTTATTACTGATTCCAAAAGATACAATTCCATCAATTTGGAAACACCTATTTTCCATGGCCAAGGTCTTGCTGATCCAATTGTGAACAATGAAGCAGGTGATAAAGGTAGTGAATTTTTCAAGCAAAAGTTGGGCTACAAGAATTACAAGTATGAAACTTACAAAGGTCTAGACCATTCCGTTAATAATGAAGAACTAAGTGAAATCTTTGCTTTAATTAGAAGTACTATTCCAAAATAAAATTATTGACATTAAACCATCATGAAATAGTAAATTAAAGCTAGCTTAGAGTGATAATATATAGAATTGTCTCAATACTATATTTGATAAAATTAAGACCGTGACATGCTATGGTCAATAAATCAGTAATACTATAATCGAATATATATATATATATAT
>JADIOT010001920.1:0-23145 GCA_018343995.1 Waltiozyma sp. UFMG-CM-Y6624
TTTTTTTTTTTTTTTTTTTTTTTTTTTTCATGCGAGTGAAATGACGCATATGATTTAAGCCATCTTTCATATTTTAAGCCATGAAGCTTTGAGGTCACGTTATTCAAGTTTCTTATCTTTAATCATTTCGTTAGGAAATTTGATATATAATTCCATTACAAGGTGTACTGATGCTTATTTTATATGTTATCTTGTGACTCTTGGTACTATATAAATGGTTTCTATTCCGGATTATTAAAGTATATTATCATATTATACGTAAAAACAAAAATAGTAGTACAACAGAAGTGAAATGTAATTAGCTTTAGGCCTTCACCTGAATTTTTTTTTTAATCTATATTACTCCAAGCGATTATCCAAAATTCTTTCAAAGATGTATTCAATGGCACCTCTTTCTTACTTCGAGGAAGAAGACGAAGAAGTGCCTAAAGATAAGGAATAACCACCATCTTGAGCATGAGCCTCGTTCTCTTCTTCTTGTAGATGGAAGTAGTCATCTTGATAAGTGGCATCTTGTAAAGTACCTAAATCACCTGGTGTCATGATATTGTTACGGTCTCTTGGAGAACCTGGAACAGAAAGAGGTCTTGAGATTTTGATTTTCAATTTCTCATCCAATTCACTATTTGCTTCAAATTGGGTTGGATATGCTCTTCTCAAAGATAAATTACGAGCTTTGATGTATTCCAAACCCATTCTCTTCCAGTCCAATAGATCAGATAATCTTTCTGTTCTATTTCTTTGGTTGATTCTTTGTCTTCTGGTCTTTTCGGTGAAATCAAACAAGTAATCCGTCAATTGATTAATTGATTCGTCAACGGACTTCATTCTTCTGTCAACGATATAAATACCGTAGTCGGAAGAATTTTCAATCAAGTCTTCCATGTAACCACCAAACCCAGACAAGTTTGTGGTAATGGATGGAACACCCATGACAGTACATTCAGCTGGAGTGTAACCCCATGGCTCGTAGTAGGATGGGAAGACACCCAAGTGACAACCTCTGACAAATTCCTCGTAATCTAATGGCAAAATTGGGTTATTGGCGTTCAAGAATTCAGGATGGAAGATGATCTTGACACGGTCACTTGGATTGTTGAATAATCCAACTCTTCTGATTTGGTTTAAGATTGGATCGTTGGCATCGTCCTTCATGTTGTGGGTAACAATAGGTGGCAATCCATCTCTCTTTAAGGCAAAGACACGACGTTTCAACAAAATTCTATCAGCTGGAGAAATCAAGTCATCTAATGATGGAATTTCCTTACCGTGTTGTTGGAATCTGGAACAATGTTCCAATAATCTGTGTCCAATGGAGTGCTGGACTTCCTTGACAGTACTTTCTAACGACTTGATGACAGCTTGGCCCTTCAAGGTTTCAACCGTGTAGGAATCGGTGGCAGCTGGCATGATAATAAAGGCAACAACAGTGGTTTTGGAACCGGCCTCCTTTAATTTATGATTCAATCTAGCCAAACTCTCAATGAAGAAATCAGTCCCCTTGTTTCTATACTCATAACGACCAGCAATAAAAAAATACAGAGTGTTCTCCAAGTCAAAATCATAATGACCGTAGAAATGACCTTTGATGAATTCGTTGATCTTTTCTTTCTTTTGCGCGTGAAGATTCTGGAACTCGTGGACTGCTTGGAACTTAACCACGTTTAACCCGTTTGGCAAGACGCCATCTGGCTTTCTCTTTAACAAATGTTCGGATTCATAAGCAGTGATCAAAGAAACAGTGGTAAACACGTCACAACTGTGAGCCGCAGCTCTTTCGATACAGTAACGATGATAAATACCTCTCTTACCGGCTTCGGCATCAACATCAAAGTTGGCCAAGTTGTTGTAGAAATCAACACTACCAGCACAAAGGTAACGACCTAACAAAGTAGCATGGGTGGTGAAGATGGTAGTGACATCGATCTTTCTCTTTCTACACAAAGGCAAGGCAACACCGGCCAACCATTCATGGAAATGGGCAATGATAGCCTTTTCTTGTTCGTTAAAACTCAATTCACCCAAGAACCAGGCAGTGATGTACCCTAACAAAATAGCATTGTTGGTTTCGAAATCACCAGCTGGGGCTGGAATACCGCTGATGTTCCATAAATCGGATTTCCATTCGTCGAGGAAATGGTTAGCGGAGTGAATGTCGAAAAGTAGCACCCTTGGAGCACCTTCGATCAACCAACGACCATACATGTATCTGATACCTCTTTCGCCCATGGAGTCTAAGGTCTTCTTCAAGGCTGGGTCTTTAACAGGTAACTCTTCGACTTCGACGGCAGCACTGTCGTAGTTCAATGGACCAATTAAGGTATAACGCTCCTTGTATTCGGCAACGGTGATAGGAGCCTTCGATTTAAGAACGGAATAAATACCACCGACTCTGTTTGCCACTTCGGTGGCAACCTCAAATAAAAGATGGTTCTTAATGTCTCTTGTCATGTTGGAGGATGAAAAAGTGGGAATAAGAGATTAAGGGGGGATTGGAAAAATAAGGAGCTAAAGATATGATTTGTTTGACAACAGTGAGGTTTGCGACTGACTCTCTGTATTTCTATATTGTATTTGGTTTGAAAGTACCTTCTGTTGGTGATCTGGATAATAATTCTTACTTTGGGAGGTGTGTTGGTAAAGGCGGTAAGTTGGTTCTCTACATTTTTTTTTCCCACTTAAATCCCCAATATTATATATGCCCATCAACATTTATTTCACGACGATGTTGGCCGCGGTCTCCTACTTCCTTGAAAACCAGATTGTCATATGGGGCTGCTTATTTGGCTGGTAAAATTAGTCCAAGAGTTGGGGTCGGCGTTCGGATCTGCAAGTGATTTTTGATAAAGGCACCTGGCAGCACCACCATATTCTTGTTTTTGTAGATGGTTTGAATACGCGCCACTACATCAGTAATCTAGGCAGAGTGGGCCGCGTATGTGTCGTAGGCGTACATTCTAGGCAAAAATAGCCATATATAGCCTATCCGTATTTAGCGACGATCAGTGGAGAAAAAAAAATAGTGACAGCCTCACAAATTAATGAATTGAGCAGCTCATTACTGGGGTAAATAGAAAGTCTTTTGCACCAGTTAAATATATAAATTTGACAAAATAGAGACCAGGTTCCAATTATTTTTTTATAGTGAATACATTCAAAGATTTTTTAAGTATTGATTTTATGACTTGAATTTGAATTTGGATTTGGGCTTGAACTTGAACTAGAAGAATTTCTGGTCATTTTTACCCCAACATTTATCTTACATTTTTGAAAAGTATGTGCACTGCGGGTGTAAAACTTTGAAGCAGCACATCGATCATGTTTTTTTTTCCACGTGCTGCGGGTAAACACCTGTCAAAATCTTTTTTACATGTATAACTACATCGTGACATGCGACAGTTTTATACGGAAAAACCATCATTTAAAAGTCAATTATTAGTTACCCTTCCATAGAGTTAAAACGATCAATAACAGTTCAATCCCCACATCTGCTCCTGTATGATAATTAATCCGGAAACCCACACGGTTAAAACTTTAAAATTCCATGTATAATTTACCAAACACAAGCTGGTTTTTTGCAAATAGAAATAAAATTCAAAACAAATGGAATGTTAAATTAACTAGGAGCAAGTTTCAAGTTAAGCAAGACAAAAACTTTGGCCAATAGTCTTACTACAGCTAGAATCACCAGGAACATGGAATAAAGTTCGGTATGCAAATACTATGTATACCTCTTTCAGGTTCCAAGTTAAAATTAATTTAAATTTCATCATTTTGAGTACTTTCCAGTCCAATAGTTATGCGACTCTCAAGTCCAACAGATTGATAAGTTTAATTAATTATTAACTCCTAAAACACTAGATCGATTGTTCTCATATCATAGGTACCATAACCACTGTTAATCATAATATTATATATATATATATATTTGATTAATTTTAATGAGCAGTTAGCAGTTAAATTATACACCTAATTGTCTATACATACATTTCATTTATTTCATACCTTTTACACTTGGTTTACCTTCATTAGATTCCATTTCCCTCACATATATCCTTGATGGTTTAACCAAAGATGTCTTTGGGTCGTAACCTTCTAAACTAGCTCTCATTCTATAAGAGTCATCACCAGTAGCAACAGCTAGTGTATTATCCTTAGTATCCATGGACAAAACCGAGTTCCCATTAAAGTCAGCATATTGCTTAATTCTTTTCCTTTTCTCCCAATTCCATAAGTATATTAAACCATCACTTCCACCAGTAAACAAAGTTTGAAACCGTGGATGAAAAGCCAAAGCATTTACAGGATAACTGACGTCAGACTCATCGTTTTCATCGGTATGACGATGACATCTGAAGGCATAATTCTTATCAGTATCATCGAAGAACTCAACGTAACAACGTGAATCAATAGTAGATTGAAGAAATCCTTCACCATTGGGCAGACATTTCAAGCGTCTTGTCTGTCTTGCACATGGTGCTATCATCTTTTTCAAAGGCGTGGTAGTGTTTCTTAAGTCATAAATGTAATTAGTCAAACCTGTACATGATATCACCAACCTTTTATCGTTGCTATCCATAGATATCACCCTTTCATCTAAATTTATGGTTTGAACGTTATTTCTTGATTTCAAATCCCACAATTTAACACTACGATCCCAAGATCCGGAGCCTAAACAGCCATCAATCCACCTCAAACATTTCACGCCATCACTGTGTCCACTAGAGTCACTTGATAAGCTCACAAGATCATACCTTGAATTCTCAAAGTCCACCTTTTTAATATCCCCTTTGACATCACTGAAGAAACAATCACGACCAATATTGTCCCATTCGACATCCAACACGGCTTCTTCGTTATGTATAGTTGTGAGCTGTGAGATTGTGGTAGTATTATACATTGTAACGTCTCCATCCCATGTTGAGACCAAAAGTAAAGGGAGAGAGGGCCTGGGTGTGAATTTAATAGCTGATATAATATCTGTTGTGGGAGGATGTGGAAGGAGGTTAAATTGAGAATTGCTTATCATTTATAAGGTAATACGTTGTAGATATGCAGTTAATGTTTCGTGATTAATCTGGTAATTGATGAAATATATGAATAACCTCAATTCATCACTCAAATTCAACTTAGCAAAAATATACATCCTAGTGAGCTTCATCATATTATCAACAGTGCTTGTTTACATTTCTGAATTTTCGCGCCATATAATTAATTACGTGATTCGTTTCTCTGAACACTAGCCAAAATGAGTATAACGCTTCTAAGAAAAAGGATAATTTTGCTTCACTAGCTCAGTTGGAAGAGCGTCAGTCTCATAATCTGAAGGTCGACAGTTCGAGCCTGCCGCGGAGCATATGTTTTAGGTTTTTTTTATTTAAAGTAGGTAAAAATGAGATTTTTCTTGACCACAAAGACAAAATTCACCAGATTCCATTGTCTTTTTACTATTGAACCAACTTAAAGCATCAATTCGAATCAGAACATAGAGTTAATGTATTTTAGAAAGGTGATGAGTTTAAAAAGGGACCATTCCAGTTGTGTATAAAATCTTTACAAGCCAGGCACCTCTGAAGTCCGTTTGATATCATACCAAACCACAACATCACATTGACTTAAAATGTCCCACATTACCAGATTGATATTCATTTCATCACTGTCTTTTTTTCTACTCTGTCAAGTGTTAGCAACACCACCAGCATGTTTCCTATCCTGTGTTCAAGTGATCTCCAGACGGTGTGATAGCAATCAAACTGATTTCTGTTGTATTTGTGATAACAGTCCCTCATTAGTTGGCTGTTTAATTGATATATGCCCATATGGCACCTTTTTCAGTGCCAGAGATCATTTCTGGGGTACTTGTTTGGAGAGATTGACTCATGGTCCTGATGGCCAATACCAGGACGATTTTGAAGAGGACAATGAGACACACACAGATAAAGAATCTGAATACGACTTTGAAGATGAAGATGATGGATATGATGGTGTGTGGGGTGAAGTAGAGAAAGCTTATGATGATGACAATCACTGGGTGATTGAAAAATATGCAACTGAAGAAGACAATAACCTAGTTAACGAAGACGATGAACGACCTGAGTGCCGCATCAAGTACAGCAAATCTTACATTGAAAATTTCGATCCAGAGCCTCAATTATTTGAAAAACTCATTATTGGAGAGAATGTTATTCAGATGCTGTTCAATGGAGACTCTTTAAGCACGGCCAACAACAAAACAGAAAGTGGAGCACCTAAGAGGGTCAATGACAGTTATAGAGACGATATCTATGAGAACTCCCCTAAACTTCATCCAGGTTATAAAGAAAAAGAAGAATTCGTACCACGAGTTCCACAAATTGAACCAGATGTGCAGCGTAACAATCTAATAACACCAGTTAGTGCACGAGTGAACAATGTTGTAGGCAATGCTATCTAGGCTCATACACAAGTTGGTTCCAACGGTCAGTTGTTGCAAAAGCCAGGAACTCATCCTATGATTTATTACTTTCGTACCAATAAGGACCAAGCTACGATAAACACAGCGATTGGAAGGAAAGACAAAGACACTGAAATTTAAAGTGTCCCATCTAGAACTTCAAAATCTGCTAGCGGCTACTCCTATGATGAAGAGATGAAAAAATTGATAAAGCTTAAAAGTGATACCAGTGACAGAAGTGCCTAGGAGAAACCGGTATTTCCTGTTTAAAAAAAGGCCGTAATACAAAAATCAAAATGAAAGTGTTTGATATTTTTCTAGAATATAAAGCTATAAGATACAATAATTCATTTACCAGAATAAGGACTTTGGGGGAAATTAATCAATTAAATTAAAGATATAGTTACATTCAATACATTAAACCTTTAAGGTTTAATGCGAAACTCAGAACACGGAATGTCTAGCCGGGAAGGCCCGGGCAACGAGCAAACTGGACAGAACTCGGCCAACTTTAATCTACTTACTAATTTCTGTACTTTCGACATCTCAAATTTAATAAATAAATCGTAAGAACACACTAGATTTACTTCTCCCACGTTGCATTCGATTAACCACCAGTTACTTTTAAAGTTTTAAATTAAACCAGAAATACAACAATGCCTATAGTCAAACCAGATTGCGAAGTCATCAAAGAGAGCTCAACTCATATGTTTTCCAAATTTATGAATAAACTGACAGGGCAACCGCCTTCATATGCAAAGAAACAAGACTATGTTTATGGTCGTACCTTAGGGGCAGGAGCTATGGGGGTTGTTCGTCAAGCGAGATTCACGCCGACTGGTGAAAATGTTGCTATCAAGATTATTCTAAAGAAGACTTTCAAAGGAAACGAACAGCAGATTTATGATGAGTTGGAACTCTTAGGAAAATGTAACTATCCTAATATTATTAAATTTAGGGATTGGTTTGAAAGCAAGGATAAGTTTTACATAGTTACACAACTGGCTATTGGCGGGGAATTATTTGATAGGATCATCGAAAAGGGTAAGTTCATGGAGGATGATGCAAGAAGTATAATTAAGCAGGTGCTTGGAGCTTTGGACTATCTTCATAATGAATTAGATATTGTTCATAGGGATTTGAAACCGGAAAATTTGCTTTATGTCACAAAGGAGGAAGATTCAGAATTGGTATTAGCTGATTTTGGGATTGCTAAACAATTGGATGGCTCTGATCAATTGTTGTTCTCTGCTGCTGGGAGTTTGGGATATTGTGCTCCTGAAGTCCTAACAGGGGATGGACATGGGAAGCCTTGTGATGTTTGGAGTTTAGGTGTTATTTGTTATACGTTACTGGTTGGTTATTCTCCTTTCAGATCTGAAAATGTCACTGATTTTTTACAGGAGGCTCAGACTGAACCTGTTGTTGTATTTCATAGAGATTATTGGAAGAACGTTTCTCAAGATGCTAAGGATTTTATATTGAGATGCCTAACATTGGATCCATCCAAAAGAGCCACAGCCAGGGAACTGTTGAGTGATAAATGGATTACCAAGGATGAAATCAGCGAAGGTGAAGATTTGTTGCCATCTATCAAGAAGTTCAACGCTACCAAGAAGTTCATCCAGGCTGTTGAGATTGTCAAGTTGAAGAACCGTATTAAGAAATTACACGAACTTGAACCTGATACCGATCAAGATTTCGAATATGGAGGATCTTCTTCTAATTCATCTGAAGAAGTTGATAACGTCTCTCACTCCTCAATGGATTTAAGCCGCCTTGCGAATGCTTTGAAATCAGTCAGGGAATCAAAGGGAAGCGACCAATCAGCAAGACCTGAAACAGGCCCAAATGAGGAATTGAGAGGCCAATTGAATGCTGATTTGTTTCATCAAGTTGTTAAAGCTGCCACAATGAATCCTGATAGGGTTAGAAATTATGTTCCTGATGATAATCATGAATCTGAATAACATTCCCTTCTAATTAAATACTGTATTTTGAGAGTATTCCTGATCTTTGTTGGTGAAATTATGAGATCTATCTTCTTGAAGTCCTTTTTTCGTTTGAGGGCACTAGAGCCGGATGCTTGGTTACTTTACAACTTCTAAGATTCAAGTAATAAAGAGGTTTCTTGGAAGGCAAAATAGAGCAATAAATTATTTTTTGATAGAATCAGTGATCTTGATCTTGAGTAAGATCTTAAAAAAAAAACTATAGATTCGAGTTTATTCACTGGAAAGAGGGACAGGTTTTGCTCAGCCAGTTATTGACGCTGACATAAGAAATTATGTAATCGGAGTTTTAGACTAGTACTTTCTATAATTTTTTTTGTATACAATTTACTCTTAATCAACTTCTGCATTATTGTGTTTTTTTGGCACCCCCTATTGTTCATGATTCAGTTATAAGCTATTAAGTATCTTCTAATTTTAAACTTTGAAGGGGTTCCACACTTTTGCTAATGTCACAAACAAAGAAGAATGTAACAGTCTCCTTAGGAGGGGCATCTTCCAGTGGTAAAACCGTACGTACGACATATACTGTAATATACACCTATAATACTCCTGGATCACACGAACTAACCACTAGCCACCACGCATTCAGACAATAGCCAAGATTCTTCATTCCCTACTTTCAAGCAAATGCATTAGCAACAACTTACCAACACTTCTTCACCAAGACGATTTCTTCAAACCGGATCCACAAATCCCAGTGGATGATAAATCAGGATACGCCAATTGGGATATACCAGATGCCATAGACATGAAATCGTTTGAAGATGAGATCCGATACTTAAAGAACAATGGTACGAGATCTGATACCGTTAGATATGATTCTGATACAAAGGATCAGAAGTTGGAGATCAATGATCCAATCCTATTGGATCAAATCCGTGAAGGGTTACAGAATATCGTTGAAAAGAATAGACTGAGATTGATATTTGTTGATGGATTCATGCTATATAATGACCCTGAAATAATCAATGAATTATATGATATAAAGATTTTTCTTGTTTCCAGTCAAGAAACACTGTTAAGACGCCGGGAGAGACGAAAGGGATATGTTACACAGGAAACATTTTGGGAAGATCCACCCTTCTATTTCGAAAAAATTGTCTGGCCTTCGTATGTTTCTACTCATGGATATCTGTTCAATGATCACGATCCAGCTTCTGACATAGATGATAAGACTTGTAAGGAGTTAGGTTTGAATTGGAGAAGAAATGACGATGGCGTCGATACTGTTGAAGACGTTTTGAGATGGGCTTATGAAGTTATATTGAGAGAAATCTCAGCAACTTTTTAAGATTTAATAATTTATTTAGACTTTTAAAAAATTAATATTTTACTAATAATGCACATAGATTGAAAAAGAAGAAGATAAAAACACACAATAAATAGATGACGTTTCTATTTCTTACTCTTACCACTCTTCTTCTGTTTCTTACCACCAGAGGCTGACTTCATCTCTTCGTCAAAGATATCTTGGGCACTCTCTGACTTTCTTTTGATCTTATTATTTTTGAAAGCAACAACCTTACCCGTCTTAGCTGCCTTGGCCAATTGATCGTTCTCCAATTCAACATCTTCATCAATGTTATACTTGTCCAAGTTCAAAGAGTTAATCAGTTCCTTCTGTCTGGCCTTCATCTCACGAATCGCTTCCTTACCCTTACCTGATAATTCTTCCTCGATGTCTTCTTCAACAGCGTCGTGGAATTCTGATTGGATTTCCTCACCGTTCAACGCCTTAACAGCCACATTCTCAACGACTGGCATAGTAGCATTGTGTGATTGTTTAACCAAATCTCTGAAATGAGTAGACAACTTTCTCACGATCTTAGCAAACATAGCAATAGTTTGGTTAGCTGGGAGGTTCAATTCTTTAGAAATGTCATCAATGTTTTTATGTTGAAGCCCAATAGCTAATAAGATGGCGGTTTGAACTGAGGAGAGTTTGACTTCATTGATACGACCGGAGAAGAAAATCAAGGAAATAGCTGGTAATAAATCAACAATCACGTGGTAGTCTAATAGATTGTTGGAGTAAGATTCCAATCTCTTCAAATCGAATGGGGAGAAAATCTGGTCCAATTGTTGTTTGGTCAATTGTTCAATCTCATTTTCTTCAGAAACGGCTTTAGTGGATTGAATCAAGTTTAAGGCTTGGACAGCTGGGAACTTCTTGAAGTCATAAGACATCAAAGCCAAGAATCTTTTATGGAAATCCTTAGCAAACTCACCAAGCCATAGATTCTCTCTATTCTCCAAGGAACTGATCATAACACAGGTATGTTCACCGGTTAAATCATTGGCTGTCTGTCTCAGATAAACAGGCACAAACTTGTTGTTCTTCCAGAACTTATGCAAGGATGGTGTCAAACCGTACGAAACACCCAAATAGTGCAAGAAATGTGGGGCTTTTTCAGATAACTTCAACAATAAGGGAGCCAAAGTCTTAGCATCTCTCAATTTAATATCATCCTTCAACAAATTGGTCCCCTCTAATTCATTATCGGTGACTCTCTTGATAGAATAATCTTTCAACTTGGTCTTCTCAGAAACATCTGTGAATTTACCTTCATAATAATCTCTCAACAATTCCATAGCACGAGACCCATAACCCATACCTGAGTAATCGGGATTAGTAGCAATTCTGACAACTCTGGCACCACTTAATCCAGCAAACTCTTCATCTTGGAACTGTTGTGAAACTAACCAAGGAATCAAATCACCGCCAGCTCTTTGACCTCTACTTAGGGAATTTCTGACAGATTCCTTAGAAATCTCACCTTCTAATGCTATTTGAATGACACATAATGGATCAGGAATACGACCATCAACAACTGGTGGCAAGAGAACAAACAATTCATGAGCCGGGGCATCAGACATCAATTGTAAATCGTTTGGAGAATTCTTGTAATGTGAAGCAACATATAAGGCCATCATTTTCTCAAGGAAGTTTTCAGACACTGGATGATAGGAGAACAATGTGTCTCTGTTCACGATGAATAGGTTACACTCGTTAGGATGTGGCGTACCTCTGCTGGCAAACTTGGCATTCTTAGAGATTGTGACGTCAAGACATAACAACTTGTTCAGCCATTTTTCGACTGCATCACCTGGTGCATATCTGATTGGTTCATCTAATGTAACTTCCCTTAAAGTACGACCTAGAACTTCAGCATCTTGGGTCTTGTTATCTCTAGAGACAACGGCAGTACCGTCGTTTCTACCAGAAGTGGCAGATTGTTCACGTAATTGTTGGATCAATTTCAAGGAAAGGGAACGACCGGTACCTTCGTAACCATTGATAGTGGAAGCCATAAAGACTAAGTATGGCCCTAATAATTTCTTAACGACTGGCAGAGGAATGGCGGCAGCTTCATCAATGATCAATAACTCAGCTTGACCCAAGACATGGGCATCGTTTGGAGAAATATATTGGATTGTTTGTCTGTGTTCTCTCTTGATGTCGACTCTGACAATGGCCTTGTTAAAAGCTGGGTTGGTGGATTGAATAATGTCATAATCCAAATGCTCTTGATAACCTAAGGCATCAAACCCCTTAAAAATGAATTCGAACAAGGTTTTCAGATTCTCTGGAGATGGTGAGGTGATGAAGATGTTAGAGTAACCATGAGAAACAGCCCCAGCAGTAGCAATACCCAAGGCAGCAGACTTACCTCTACCTCTCCCAGCAGTCAAAGCTACGGTTGATCTTAGAGTCTTTTCAGAAATAGCATCAATAAAAGTCAAAACAGCCTGAGCTTGGTTAACTGTTCTTGACAAGGCGACTAAGCTCCCAGCAGGTTGAACCTCAGCCAAAGATTCCTTCAACTCATTTAATTCTATTTGTTTAGGAGTTAATTCTTCCTCGCCAACAGGAGGCAAGGCCTTGACATGTTTCCCACCAGACAAAGGTAAGACATTCAACTCGTCATCGACAACAAGACAGTTCTCGCAGCCACCAAGGGAAAGAATGAATCTTTCGTTGAATCTAGCAACGACATCATCATGGGCCTCGGTTCTATATCTGGAATGAATATCCATAGACATAGTATACAACTGTTTCAAAGAAGTCATGGATTTTAACATTAACACGACAATACCACCACCTTCAACGGTTTCGATAGTTCTAGCCAATAAATTTGGAGTTAAACCTTCAAAATCTTGCAAGATACACATACCGTAGGTGTTACCCAAAATCTTCTCGGTTTCCTTGTAATAAACGTAACGAATCTGTTGGTTGGAAATGAATGATTCAAAAGGATCTTGAGTATTGGCTTCACGAATACCACGTTTGACCTCCTTCTTGATCTTGGTTTCTCTGTTTTTTCTATGCGAAGTGAAACCTAATAGTTTCTGCTTGTAGGCCCATAACACGGATTTGTTCATCTTAAGATCAGCGGACATCATCAAGTAATGTAAGTTTGGAAGTTGGTTTTTGGATTTGTCACCAACTATCACAAATAGCGAACGCTGTTTTTCCTGAACACCATTACGGATCAAGGCTGGAATACGGGAATCAATTGCTTTTTTTACCATTTTTGAGGTAGTTTGTTTTGACTGACGTTATCTTTAACTGGAGCCTTTCACTAAGTTTTGCTACTCTATAGACTACAAGTACGAAATTTTTTTTTTTACCTCTTCGCATCTCCTAATTAATTTTTTTCTAGAAAGCTAGGTGAGAATGTGCCCTACCCAAAGTAAAATCACGTTGTTGTCACGTGATGTGTCTCTATAATAGCCTTGCTCAGTTGTTGATTTTGTAAAAAAAAACCTGAAGTTTTTTAAATAAATCAAAACTCTAAAAATGGCATTGATCGGATATTTATAAATGATGTTAAAGTTAAACTAAAATTAGAAACCAATTTAAAGCCTTTTGATCAATTGTTCCAGGTTTGATGATAACTTAACACTTTTGCTTTTAAAATAAATTACGTAGGCTACTCAAAACCAGATCTGAGAATAATTAATTTGTTATGCATAATATTAGTTAGGCCATGGCTGCAAAAGAACAGTTAATTTTAATTTTACGTAGTTAAAGTTAAAATCACGTGCCAGTCATCACCCACAGCCTACCCTAGTTGATGTAAGTGCACATGCATGGAGATCAAAATTTCAAATCCAAATTAATTCATGTTAAAATAAACAACATATCTTGATGTACACTCACTTTGATCTCCAATTCGATCTTTACAATAGCTGCAAAAAATGGGGTTCTTTCTACCATATAGCCACTTAGAAAATCTCAAAAGCTACAAATACCAATCTGAGGATCGTTCGCTTCTGACCAAACACGTGCTTAAGCCATTTTGGTTGAAATTCTCTAAGATCTTTCCATTATGGATGGCGCCTAACGTGGTGACATTACTTGGTCTTTGTTTTGTTGTGATCAATTTATGCACTGTATTCTATTATGATCCATTATTAGAAAGTAATTTACCATCATGGTGTTATTTTTCCTTTGCTTTGGGTATGTTTCTCTATCAGACATTCGATGCCTGTGATGGTCTACATGCTCGCCGCACAGGACAATCAGGCCCGTTAGGTGAGTTGTTTGATCATTGTTGTGACGCTTTGAATACTACTTTGTCTGGGCTAGTGTTTGGTTCTGTTATTGGTACCGGTTATGGCTGGTGGTTGATCGTTATGCAATTTGCGACATTAGCCAACTTTTATTTGAGTACTTGGGAAGAATACCATACACATACGTTGTTTCTTAGTGAGATCAGTGGACCTGTTGAAGGGATCATTTTGTTATGTTTTAGTTATATTATCACTGGAATTTTCGGGCCTGGGATTTGGAAGATTTCCTTGTTTGATTTGAACTTGAGTTTTGTTGGTGTTGGTGTCATTGATGTTGACGTTACTTTGTTGGTTTGTGCTTTCACCGCTTTGGGTTTATATTTCAATATTCATAGCGCTGCTAGAAATGTTGCTAACTATTACAAGGATCATGTCAAGACTAAGATTGCTTATACTGGGATCTTGCCGTTCTTCGTTTATTACGCCTCTGTTGTTGCTTGGTTGGCTTATAATACTGAGATCATCTACTCTTGTCCTTTGCCTTTCGTTTTGACTATTGGTCTAACTATTGCTTTCGCTGTTGGTAGAATTATCATTGGACATTTAACCAAGCAAGAATTTCCGACTTCAAATCCTTCCTCCTACATCCCATTGACCCAATTTGTCGCCTATATTTTGATGACTTATGGATTAGGTTATGATGGTAAGGAAATCACCAGTGATTTGATCTGGACTGGGTTTGGTTTAAGTTTGGGGTTCTACATGCTTTTCATCTTAGAAATCATTTATGAGATCACTCAGTATTTAGATATCTACACATTGTCCATCAAGCATCCAAAAAAGTTCGCTTAGGACTTATATAGAATACAAAAACCATAGATAACATAGCATATCAAGTACTACAGCATAGAGAAAATATACTTGTAAAAAACATATTCTGACGTTCAGAATCTCATCTCCTATTTTATATATATATACAGATAATTTGAAACCCACATAGCTCAAAAAGACCAGTGCATATGCCATCAAATTCATAAAATCAAACAACATTTTTTTCTTTACCTAAGCAGCAACTGGAGCATTAGCATCACCAGAGGCTAAGATATCATTAGCACCCTGTTGCAACTTAAATTCCTTCTCCAATTCCATCAATTGTTGTTCAGCTAAGATGGAAAGAGATAAAGGAACACCCACTAATAAAGCCCCAGTAGTGAAACACCAAGTGAAGGAACCAAGTTTAAGTAACCCTGAAGTGAAAACATTATAAGTAGAAGAAACAACATTAGTAATTTGGGATCTTTGATGAGCTGGAATGATGTCCTTTAAGGCAGAGATACGTTCACAGAAGGTTTCGTTAATATCGAAATCATCTTCAAAGTCATCTTCGTCTTCAGAGACTTCTTCTTCTTCAGATTCAACGTCCTCAAAATCGGCTTCTTCTTGAACGACTGGGCCAGTGGAAGTGGTCTTTTGTTCTTGAAATTCAGTTTCGTCTTCAATTTGGGTTAATTTGACCATTTTGTGTGTGTTGTTTATTGAATAATTCAATTTAAAAATTAAATGTAATCTAGCAGTTCGTTGCCCACACATATTTCCAATTTCTCCAAAAAATTGTTGTCGAAGTTAGAATTGCTGATTTACCCGGAGTTCGAGGCGTGCCCGGTTCAGATATTTTCGCGGATGGTTCCATATAAGTTTATATTATAATATTTCAAGAAATTATAATATTCTCAACCCTTGAATTATTATCAGAATTATGATTCTGGAAAAAAAGTAATCAGATATAAACTTGTAGAGTGTAGTTATTTTATGAGGGGAAAAAATTTTGTCGCCCTGAAAAGGATTGGCCAAGCTTAAAAAGGAAAGGTTAGATAGTTCACAACGATCATTATAATCTCCTAATACTTAAAACCAAACTAATTTTTTTTTCCAAAAAATGGTGTATCATCTAAGACATTTTACAGCGTTTGCAACAATCACAGACCATACCCACCCCAATGGCATCAATCATCACTTAGATCTCAGCTATATCACCCCTAAAATCATGATTGTTTCATATCCAGTTGAGGGAAGAATATACTCCTTATTCCGAAACAACATTGATGAATTAGTTGATTATTTAAACAAAGCGCATGGATTAAAATGGAGATTCTTCAACTTTAGGGGAGAAAAAACTTTATATGATTTTACAAATATGAGATTTCGTGGTCGTTTTGAATACATCCCATTAACTGATCATATTGCACCTTCTTTCCAAATGTTGCTATCCATATTCCTGAACTTTGATCAGTTCCTTCAAAAGGATCCTCAGAACATTATCGTTATGCACTGTAAATTTGGCAAAGGTAGATCAGGGATTTTGACTGTAGGTTACTTGATTGTTTATCAAAATATGATCCAAAAGGAAGCGTTGGAGTTATTCACTAAAAAAAGAATGAAACCAGGATTTGGTCCAGGGGTTTGTATTACTTCTCAAAAGAGATACGTTGAGTATTGCACTTTGTATCGGGATATAGGGAGACTTTATGAGCCTTTCAAAGTTCGTATTAAGGAATTAAGAGTCTATGCATTGAATGGATTGGATTGTGTCTTGCAATTGGAGAACTATGATGGGATTAAAAATAATGAAAAGACAATATTGCAATTGTTAGCGGACAAGAAGTCTTCCGATAAAAGCATCACTTACGTGCATGTACTTCCTTATGACTCTGAATTGGATGTTATGGATTTAAGATTGGTGATTTATAAACCTTTTATGTTGGCAAATTTTTTCAGTTATGCTTCTGTCGGGTTCAATATCTTTTGGGAAGCTTATAAGAAAGGAATGAATGATTTGAAATTGGATAATTGTATAATTACTTTTACCTGGGAAGAGTTTGATGGATATCTTGGGTCTTATAAAAAGGGGTTCAAGTTGTTTGACCAGGTTGAATTCTTCTACGAGAGATTCTAAGGTAAAAAGAGATACTAATATATATATATATATATATGTCTTTACTTACAAGTTTTCAACATTGTAGAGATGACACTCAGTAACTGGTCATTTTCACAAGCAGCAAAGACTCTTTCCTTATCGTTCAACTGCTTGTTGACCTGGTTTTCACTCTGATGTGTACCTTCTTTCACTAAGATAGTTATTCTGAATCTGGCAGGCAAAGATCTCTCCAATCTGACTCTTATCCCCAAACCAATCAAAGTAGCCAAAGAGCAGTGTGTAATTGTAGGAGTAATCTTGATAACAACCTCTGCCATAGTTTGTTGATCACCATTATCAATGACTTTGATGTCAGGAAGGTTAATCACTGCTAGTTGACCTAAGGTTAATGGATGTTCAGGGTCTGAAATCGTGGCTATTAGATCGTAGATTTCTTGAGAATCAATAGGTTCATCATCTTCTTCAAAGTCATCTATGCCTTCTGGCGAATCTGAATGTGTTTCTGTGGAAGAAATAGATAGCCTTAGAAGATCGTCAATGTTGGCATTTAGACGTCTTTGGATGATTTTGGAAGATGAAGATAAAGGAGAGTCATTGGATTCACGGGTTGGAAGAGAGTTAAGGTCAAGGATTGTTGGATTTGCGTTTATGACTTCGGACATGGTTGTTTAGAGTGTTTTTAAGTTATTTGTTCTTGATTAGTTTTATGATTTTATAAACGAAAGATAGAGAGAGCAAAAAAATTAGAAAGTAATTGATATTGATAGTTTTAAAACCTTTGATAACTACAGATTTACATCGGAATTTTGATCTGAGCGTGCGCTTAGTCAGCCTACTCAAACTGGTTTACTTCATTGATTCTTTTACAAGTTAAAATTTTAAAGAATAGAAATATAATTTTAATTAGAGTCTACCAAACCTCGATTGTTTTCTCCCAAATTCTCACTAATCTCCATATTTATATTGGCTAACCATTCTTCAAACTCTGCTTTCTTTTTCACACCACTTACAAATCTCCAAGATTCGGTAATGAAAGAGCCATCATTAACAACATCACTTTCACTATCCCCACCAACATCACCATACTCAGCCCTCAATTTCTTAAACCAACCAGCAAACTCAACCAGCCCCCAGACCAAGCTAATTCCTTTCTTCATCTCACTGATCAATAACCCACCATTCTGAAGATCAAACATCGTTTTAATAATTCGTGATTTGGAACCTATCTGAGTGTTTATACCTTTATTATGAATTACAAAATAGACATTAAGTATCAATCCACACAAAATCATCCATTCATTCGAAGCAGCTGAATGATATTTTTGAAATGTGGAAAGGATATTGGAAGTTACGTGTGCAGGGATTTGGAACTTATTACATAGTGTGATTATTTCAAGGGAGTTTAATACCCTAAAGCGAGACTTGCCGCTTCCTATGATACTACTGTCGTATATGGAGATATTATGAGTGTTTGTATAATCATTTTGTGGGGAAGATGCTGGGTCCAAGAAGGGATTATTCGAGTCGTTGACTTTTATGCGTTTTGAAGTGGTTTGTGGTTCTTGATCACGATAAATCTCCCCATGTCTCAATGGACTTCTACTTGGACTTTTGGAAGGTGACAAACTAGAAGACCTGAGATCATTCATGTTCATAAGCGAGCCAGAAGCATGTTCTAATCTTTGAATGAATGGTGATTTGGTCTTGGTTGGTGATTGTGAAAGACCGGGATTTTTCGGAGGTCTTCCTCTCTTTCGGGGTGTCTTCAATAAATCTCTCATTTCATTGATATTTGTAACTGAAGACCCATTTTGTCTCTTGTTAGGTGAGGAATGAATGTTGCTGTTGTTGTTCTTGGTGGGCGATGAAGTTGTACTGTTACCAATACCGTTCAACTGTTTATTGAACATGTTTATGAATGCACGTGTCGCCTTTGGTGGTAAAGGAACTCTGTCGATGGAAGGTCCAAGTACACCTAACTCCGCTTTATACTTGTTGGCTGCAATGATGGCACATATGTGATACCTTGCAGACTCTTCAGTGGCACGGAGTGGGATTGAGGATCGAGATCTATTATAGAGGTTTGCTGTCTCTGATTTTAAATTGGCTGGAAGGATATGTACTGTTGGTAGGACATCGTGTAGGGCAGATTCTAGCACATTGTTCATTTTTCATTAACTGGGAACTTGTGTGAGCCGAACTTCAATTATGAATATGTTGTGTATAATATTTGGTAAGCTATGTAAATTGCATGCACAATCATATTATATATTTTTTTTTGAAAAACAAATAAAAAATGACAAGCCTCAAGAATAAGAACGCACGTGACATGACCAAATTAACATAGGTTTTTAATTCCAGAAATTGTATATCTTTCTTATGGACAAACACCGTCAGTCTATGATATATATATTTGTCTATATATTATATTAGGCATCACAAATAATTTTTCAACAATCTCAATCTTTCGACACCTTTAATCAATACTTCATCATCCTTACAAATAGCGAATCTCAACAAGTTCTCAGCAACATGTTCATGTTCCTTTATGTAGAATTCAGTTGGAGGAATAGAAACAACGCCCAATTCTTTTAATAACCAATATGCGATTTTGAAGTCCTTAGCTCTGCTTTGAAAATCTTCAGGGTAAGCGTAATCTTCAGGGATTTTAACCTTAGAGAAATCAACCAATAAATAATAAGCACCTTCAGCAATAGTGTAACTCAACCCCAATTCTTCCCAGATAGTAGTAAATATTTCGTACTTCTTTCTATATTGATCTCTAGTATTTTCAAAGTATCCGTTTTCTAAAGCAGCATTTAAGGAAGCAGCAGTAGCTTCTTGTAATGGAGAAGGAGTAGCGAAACAGATTCTAGTATGAGCCGAAGCAGCATATTTCAACAATTCGGGATTCCCAATAATCCAACCGATTCTCCAACCGGTACAAGCAAAAGATTTACCACCAGATCCAATGGTCAAAGTTCTGGCACCGATTTCTTCAGATAAAGTAGCAATACGAGTGAATTCTGAACCGTAGTATAAGTTTTCGTAAACTTCGTCAGAGACAATAACAAAGTTATATTTCACGGCCAAATCACCAATCTTTTGCAACTCTTCACGGGTGAAAACTTTCCCGATTGGATTATGTGGTGTATTGATAATGATAGCCTTGGTCTTTCCATTACCAGATTTAATGGTGTTTTCTAACTCTTCGAAATCAATAGCCCATTCTTCACCCTTGACGTTTCTATCAGCGATATCTGCTGGTGGATGTAATGGAACATATCTGACAATCCCGCCTGGAATTTCAATGTTGGAAATGTATTGATCAAAAAATGGTTCAAAAACAATCACCTCTTCTCCACGTTGAAGTAAACCGGTGAAGATAGCCAATAAGGCTTCATTAGCACCAGTAGTAACCGTGATTTCATCTGTGGTCACTTCACGACCGTAATGCTTAGTATATGTCTTAGCCAATGCCTTCAATAAAGATGGACGACCTCTAGTAGGAGAATATTGATTGGTCAATGGATCATCCAAGGCGTCCTTAGCGGCAGAGACAGAGAAGGCTGGTGGTGAGTAGGAGAAGAAACCTTGACCTAAATTCACCAATTCACGATCTGGGTTGGCCTTCAAAGCATCAGCGGCTGCCTCATTAATAAGGGACCAAACATCTTTGGTGGATTGATCGAAATATGGGTTGTGTGAAGGTAATAATGAAGATGAGGATGAAGTCATTCTAATTGATGTTGATAGTCTTTGCAATGGTGTTGGGAACGTTAATAATCTTCGAATGGAATTTCTGGTGATCATGTAAAATTTTAGTACCCCGGTTTAGTTATATATCATTCAAAAGGTTTGTAGGAGGAAAAAAATACCATCAGTCATATGTTTCATAGATAACACTCAACTCTCTGGCTGATGTACTCAATCTGTTTGTACCCATAAGAATGAAAACTGTGGCTTACAGGGGTGAGAGCCATACGGATATCGGCGCGTAATCGTACCAATTCAGACTAAAGTCCACAATAACATTAACGCATTTAGATCATGTGACTTCACGTCACTTGGAACAATTACTGCTGATCACATGATCATGATTATTATCGGAAAATAACAATGCTTGACTTTATACCAATACATTTACTAACCAAAATTGTGTTTAAAGATAAGTTATAGCAAGAAAAATAAAATTCAAACGCATCAGCTCCTTTAACAATTTTTCAATCAAGCTTTCCAAGAATTTTTTTTTCCCAAAATATTACTAGTCTTTGTATTTTTTCAGATCATTGATAAAAAAGAATAAATATCAAATTGTAGAAAGGATGATATCAGCCAACTTGTCGGGATATTGATTATATACTGTAAATTTATATTAAATTATATCAGTTCCTTTAAAAACAAAACTAATTTAAATATTAGACATTTATATATGCAGAAATTTTCTTTAAAGAGTGATAAACTTCATCTAAAACTATGTGGGCCTTAGATCTCACTTTTGCTGACCATCTTGATTATCTTGTTGATTTTGACCTTGATTCCATTGGTTTCCTTGTTGATTTTGGACTTGCTGTTGTTGTTGTTGTTGTTGTTGTTGATGTTGTTGCTGTTGATCCATAAACATTCTCTGTTGCTGTTGCATCATTATCTGTTGTCTCATGTAATTCTGTTGAATTTGGAACATCATTTGTTGTTGCATTTGCTGCACATCGTTAGTTCCTGGAGAGTTAGTATTCCCGCTGTTAGCCATCATTGAAGGCAGAGCCATCATTGGAGGCATCATTGGCAAAGCTGTCACAGGTATGTTTGGCATAGGCATTGGAGGCATCATCATCGGAGGAGGTATATTGTTATTCATCAAAGGGAATTGTGCTTGTTGATTTGAAATCATTTGTGCAGGAGGTCTAAAAGATGGGATGAATTGACGTTGTTGCTGATGGTTATTTGTTGGTGATATTTCTCTATGACCACGTGGTTGGTAAGTGTTCATAAAAGAAGAATTGACATTGCTTGGACGTTGCAAAGGGTTGTAGTCTGTGACATGTGATTTGATGTTAAAATTCTGGGGTTGGTTTTGGTTTTGGTTCTGATTGTTATTTCTCTTCCTTTGTCTCTTAGCTTTTGGTTTCTGAGTCCCAGTAGAAAGAGCGACAGTATCAGCACTATTCTCATGAGTATTACCTTCGGTATTATCATACCCATCTCCATCATTAGTCTTTCTCTTACCTTGTTGTCCTTTATTCTTGAGTTTTCTCTCCCTCTTAACCCTCATCTCAAGCTCATCATCTGAGAATTCCCTCTCTTCCTCAGCCACTTCTTCATCGTTCCAATTACTAGCATCGGAACCTTTTAAACCCTTCACTTCATCCGTACTTTTGAACCCAGCACCACCTCTAACGACATAATAAACTGTCTCTCCCTTTCTTTCTTTGAACTTGTCACAAGCTTCGATTGTATTAAACTTAACACGATAACAAGGATAACTAACAGGACCGAAAACCTCAAACAGTAACCCAATAACTTCCTTATCTGAGAAACATAAAACAGAACCTTCGGATAAATATCGATATTCACCTGAGAGCGTTCCTTTAATAATCAAGGACTTATCCACGATACTGAGAACAGTACCGATTGGCTCAATTGGGGACGATGAAGGAATGCTGTAATCAGAAGGTAATTCGTCGGCTTTCTCGTCTTGAATTTCATTCTTGGAAAGAATAGGACCGGTTTGTTGTTGTTCTTCTGGATCTTCAAGTTCATCTTCTACTTGTTCATGGTCTGCTTTGGAATCATCGGAGTCTGAATCGGATGAAGAGTCAGAGTCTGAATCTGATGAGCATTCGGAAGAAGATGATGAAGCAGCAGCACTTCCTTCCTCTTCTTCAGTCTTAGTTTGAGAATTAATTGTGGCTGCTTTTTGTAAGATGAGATCTAGTGGATCATGCAATTTGTTTGAGATGGTTTCCGGTTGTTCAGGCTTATCTTCTTCATTATTCTGAGCTTCAGCACTTAATAAGTCTTGATCGTTTGATATCTTGAGTTGATTGGAATCTTTCAATGCTTCGTTTTCATTCAAAAAAAATTCATCTTTTTCTGTTGGTTCCAGTTGATGGGTGTTGTTTTTTGAAGAAGCTGTTCCTTCGACAATGACAGTTTCTTCTGTTTTGATTTCTTCATTTGCTTCAGGAACAATCTTTTCAGAAGAATGTACTTCCTCATTTTGAGCAGCTTGTAATCGGTTTACA
>JADIOT010001921.1:6701-20098 GCA_018343995.1 Waltiozyma sp. UFMG-CM-Y6624
TAAGCTCCTTTTTTTTTTTTTTTTTTTTTTTTACTTTGAAAGAAAAATTCAACACCCATATCAAAACTCTTAAACAAAATCATGTCACAGAATAAAATTAATAGACTCTCAACGATTCCTTACCTTATCTACAATGCAGTTGGCCTTTGTGTTTGTCTTCATGGTTTCTTTAGTATCATAGATAGACAATTGCCACCAGAATTAGAAAAAGGTGGTCATTATCAATTCTTAACTAACTTATCATTATTATTCACAATTGCTACTGTAGTCTCTAATGTTGCTGCCTCACCTTTCACCGGTAATAAGGACTATTGGATCAATAGAGTCAATCTCAACTTCAATGCTGTTGCTTTAGTTTTGGAAACTTTGGTGACTACTATTTACTGGACTTTAAAGTTATTTTTAACGCATATGATCGTTTTAGATTCTGTTCCAAAGGAGAATTTCATCCCTTTGGGTCTTGACTTGACTATTCATGTCTTCCCTACGCTGTTCTTATCCTTTGATTATTTCTTTATCAAGAAGACTTCTTTCAAATTATCTTTTATTCATACTGTCATCCTAAATTGTACAGCTACTACTACATACTGGTTCATTCTTGAGGCTTTGATCATCCCAGGTGAAAGATATCCCTATCCTTTCCTCAATGTTGAAACTGAGAAGAGAATCATAATATTTGGCTTCGTTTGTATCTTTGGATTGATAGCTTATCAGTTTTATGAACTCTTCCACTCTTTTTTGCAAAGAACTATTTACCAATTTGAAGAATCAGTTCACCAAAAGAAGCAAGAATAATTTTTTTTTATTAACAATGATTTCGTTTGGGCAAAGTAGTATCTCTCTACTAGCTTTATCAAGTATAAGAATTGTTAATAGTTTCTTAGTTTGTTGCGACTTTTTGTATAAACAGCTCCTGAAAACTTCCAAAAAAAAACACCCTTTAGATGTTCTTTTTCAATTTAACTTTAGTAAAACGTGCGGTTGAACCTAAATTAATATAAAAATTTTAATGAAATAAACAAATTCTAGAGACTAGAGAGGGCTTTGGTTATATTGATTGACAAAGATTTACGGAAACCAACATCCGATTATAGCCGCTAACAAGCTTCTGGGCTGATCCATGCCTAAAAAAAAAAGTGTAGGGGTTGTTCAACCAATTGATAAATAAAATTAAAGAAAAGGAAAAAAAAAAAAACACTAAAATGCGACATAACAATTGAAATATTTAGCGCCCCTATTACTTTTTTTTTTCTTTTCTGAAAAACAAAAAAAAAAATAAATAAAAATTGTTGCCTATCCACCCCTAAACAGCCCTGATATCACTCAGTATTATACTTACTACCAGACACTTTTCAATTAGCCATTTATCCAATACCAAGATCAAATAAATAATACAATGACAGTCTCCGATATCGAACAAGACATTGAATTAGAAAAAGCCCCACTTTACGAAATCTATGAACAGGCCAACCTGAACGATGGTGAAGTTGAGTCTGATTTGAAGGCTCTCAATATTCTCAACAGGTCTAATGTGTCTATTGTTGACGATGATGAGGAAGAAGAAGAAGGCGAAGAAGAGGAAGAAGAAGTTAAGATTATCAACTCTAGAAAACAAACTTTAGGGTTTGTCACTATTCTAAAAAATTTCTTTATCTTAGGTAATTTGGGGATCTTATTCAACAAAGTAGGTGGTCAAATTCATGATAACCATATTCTTTACCGAAACTTAGCGTCCAAACCTTTAAAAATCTCAGCTCAATTGATCAACTTTTTAAATGTTCCTGAGTATTATATTTTTGCTATCCAAGGTATTGTCTTTGGTTCCTTATTGCCATTATTGGACACTTTGGTATTCAATAGATTCGAAAACTCCAAATTAAAATCCAAGAAACTCAAAGAAATCAAATCAACCTCTTCAATCATTAGATCTTTAGTTGCATTCCTTGGTATTGCCTTTGCCTTTAGAAAAATTGAATGGTCTTCTTCTATTCAAGCTAGTTTTGCTTGGACTTTATTAAACCCATGCTTATGGTTATTATTGGATGGATCTTTCTCAGGACTGACTACTAGTACCATATCTGCTATCGTTGCTGTGATGATTGCTGTTGTCTTTGATGTGGATCCTGTGCCAACCAACTGGTTTAAAGACTCTGAGTTCTTAGCTGTTAACTTATGGCTAGGAAGTTTTTTCTTCTTTGGTCTTTTAATTTTTGGTAAGATTGGTAGATCACTATACAATTAAGCAATCAAACCATATAAGAAGTTTAAATTAGATAATGAAATAAATAGCCAATTGACTTGTCTTAATATAACCAATCCTATTTGTACTCTTCATAAGTTATAAACATAAAAGCTAATTCTTAGCTTCAAAATCGCATGTATTTCGTATCTGAAACAGATAATCTATATAATAGCTCCATGAAATACTCAATGATACACTTGAAAACTTTCTAGGTAATCTCAAAACATTTCCAATCTAAATGAAAGATAGAATCACACCAGAAACAACAAAAATTATATGAGACCATATTAAAAAAAAAAAAAAAAAAAAAAAAAAAAAAAAAAAAAAAAAAAAAAAGGCAAAAAAGAAAAAAAAAAACAATAATATAATAACCATATCTCTACTGTTAGAAAGGGAACCAATCGACAAGAAAATCATGTCCATCATAAATCCATTACATTAATGTAATAAGTGAAACCAAAAAAAACTCCCCAATTAGTTCTTACCACCCTTAGCAGCGATATCTTCAGGTTTGATAGCAACTTCATTTTCCAATGAGGATCTTCTTTTTAGATGGTTTGCACTCCCAGCATTACCATGAATGACACCACCTGGACCTACACCAGCAGAACCAGATATGGAGTTTCTGTTTATTCTTAAAATTTCTTCAGGATTTAAATGTCTATCACTGACTTTATTATTCAATTTGATCCCAGCTTGATTCATGGCATAATCACCGCTGTCAAAATATTTACGTTCTTGTAATTTATGTGAGAGGACTTCATTCTTGCTTGGTAGTTTGCCGTAAAGTTTGTAAAGTTTAAGCTCTTGTGGAGTGAGTTTAGACTCGTCAATTGGTTGATTGGACATCTTAAGTATAATAGGGATTTTATTCCAACTAGATAATTGACTTTATTAGATATACTAACGTTTCAATTCGAATTTTTTTGGATAAAATAATAAAAAAAAATAAAAAAAAACTGAAGGATATCTTTGTCGCTGAAGAGGCTTTGCCACCAATTAATATATTATATTCATGAAGCGGAGAATTGGAATTTGGGTAAGTGGGAGGGCGGTAGTCACATGTCAATATGGTCAGAGAGTCGCGTTACCCGGGGCGGTTCTAACAATAATCTAGAAAAATCTGGAGCGAGAGGATTTTGAGAGCACCTTATAAAAAGGACACAGACACGTTTGATCATTTCATTAAGGATATATGTGATTTAATTGTGTTAAGCTTCATTAATAATTTAAATTTAAAGTTGTATATTGTAAATTCCGTGGAACTTTTAGGAATCCCAATTCTTGGATTTAACCTATCAACATGCATGTATAAGCATATTTTCCTTTTTGTAGAATTAACATTTACAATTATAGTTCAAAGTTACACTAACATGCCTTTATTTGTAGGTTTGTTAAGTTTTTCTTTTTTTCTTTAGCAATTCAAAATATCTTTAGTCATTCTACACGATCATCATTTGTGTTCAATGTCATTGATTGTTATATACAGTAATAAAAATGATGAGTAAATTATCAAATAATGCTTGTTGTATATAAACTGAATAAAAAAGTATGTTAATGAAGAAGCTCACCAACCCCTTAATTAATAAAATCATCAAAAGCAAACTAAAACCAAAACAAACAAAACAAGAAAACAAATAAAGATGATAGCAACAAGATCAAACCAAATCTCCCTTTCTTTAGGCAAGAAAACCGTCCCTCAATTGATTCCACGTAAGATTCGGTTTACTTTAAACCCACAATTAATGAGGGAATATGGTAAAGTTTATTTATCAAGAATTCCAGTTATTGGTCAATGGTTTACTACCGGATTAGTTATTATGGGATGGCCTTTTTTAATTAAGATGTGGAATAGAGAATATGTCAGATATGACTCTGTTTTTGTTCCTTTATGATAGTTTCCAAGTGTAAGAACTAAACAACCAACTAAATAACGAAAAATGAAAAGAGAGTTCTGGGTATGAGCTTGAAACTCTTAATGATAATTTTGCTTTCCTTTCGAAATATAGTGATTTTATAGGTCTAATGAAAAATACTACTACTTTTACAACACAATGACTTAAAAATAAAATAAAATAGAATAGTATAAAATAATATAACTAGATACTGCTAAACACGAATTAAAGGGATATTTTAGTGATTTTTGTTTTAAGCAGAAAAACCGATGACACCACAAGCTGGTCTACCACCGGCATTACCAGTCTTTAAAGAATCAGGGTGACCACCCTTACCCAAGTCGTCAACACCACCATGGACAACGACAGTTCTACCTAAGATAGAAGTTGGACCTAATAACTTAACTAAGTTATCAGTGATGGTACCCTTAGCGACACCTTCAGCATCGGTCTTGATGTTACCTAAATCACCAACGTGTCTAGTTTCATCAGTTGGAGCACCGTGAGTCTTACCAAATGGGTTGAAATGTGGACCTGCTGAAGTACAACCATTAGTGTTGTCACCAAATTCATGAATGTGGAAACCACGTTCAGCATTGGCATCATTACCAGTGATTTCGTAGGAAATGGTGGTTGGTTCATTTTCAGAGATTTGTTCAAAGGTAACAGTACCGGAAACACCGGCATCACCACGTAAGACAGCGACTGTATCAGTCAATTGAGTTAGTATTGTTGATCCTGGTGGGATTCTCCAGATGGAGAAGTGTTTTTTTTTTTTTTTTTGAATCGATAGTTTTTGCCTTCAAGAGATCTTGGTTTCAGTCTTTGTTGTGAAATTAATTGGAAAGTAGATCTAATTTAAAGTGGCTAATAATTCAATTGTATTCGATTACATACCAGCTTTAACCATTTTGAAATATATATTAACTTTCTTGAATATTAACTATTTTTTTAAATTATCAATTCCTTATTAATTGATGTTAATAGAACGAAGTAAGTCAAAGAAATTTCAAGATATTTTATAAATCATCAAATTAAAATTCAAACAGACGCTTTATTGTTGAAGATGTGTTTTGTAAGCAAAGTCCTGCCTAGAAACTGTGGCCGCCGCCCACCACCAGCGGGCCTAATCAATAAAGAAATTTAGGCAGAGACAATATTATAGGGAAAGGTCTTTTAGAATTTTTTTAATTCCCCCTAATTAGTCAATTTATCCACCTATTTTTTTTTCTTTGCGTGCACGTTTCAAAAACTGTTCCAAATTGCGACAGACCGTGTTATTGTTAGAGGACCACCCGCCCCCCAAGAAGAGAGCCGATAACGGGATAGAGAAAGAGAGAGAGAGAGAGAGACCAGTATAAGTTTTTGTTTGCACACACACTACCTTCTAACATTCAGGCAAAGGTTAAATTGACATGGAATATATATATATATATTTCTTCATATATGTATATAAATAAAATAAGAATTCAATGCTAAACAGTAATGGAATACAGGAAACATACAAAACTTTAATAAATTCCCATCCATCCATTCTTTTTTATGTGGAAATAGGAGAATTCTGGACGAATCAAGATTTTAAATTCGAATCGAATCTTCGACTTCTTCCGTTTGAACAACAAACCAAAATCATATCTAAACGGTTTAAAAAGGATTCTGAAACAGCTTTGGCTAATCAATTATTACAAAGATTTGTATGTTGTGTGGTGAAAGAAACAATAGACATCAATGCTGTTAAATTTGGCTTTAATTCCTTTGGGAAACCTTATTTGATTGATGAGTCCATTAAATTAAGTTTTAGTATGAGTAATCAACAAGGATTCACTTGTATGGTTATAAATAATCAAGGTAATGAATTAGGTGTTGACCTTGCTTCGATCTCAGATTGTGAGAAATTCGGTCCATTGGATCAATTGATTGGGAATTTTCAAGATATTTTCCATGAGGATGAGATTGAAACTTTGAATAATAAGGTTAATCAAGATCAATTGGACGTTTATTTTACGGAATATTGGGCATTAAAGGAAAGTTATGCTAAAAAAATTGGTATGGGATTAAATGCAGATTTGAAGACGTTTAATTTCAAATGTGTCAATTCCGTTAAATACATTGAATCAGAAAATAATCAAATGTCATTACCGATTCAGCAAGTGGAATGGATAGATTCAATCAAGCTTTACATTTATGATAATTTGGAGAAGAATTTGGATATTTTCTTGACACAGTTGACAGAAGACATAGTTGTTAGTGTTGTTGGTGATTTTTTGAAGACCAATCCTTTGATTGTGAAGGTTTCATTAGATACAATTATCAAGTATTTTGAGAAAGAGAACTGACTTATGTACTAGCTCGTCAATGGTGCACTACAGATAGACAACTATACAAAAACACTGTAGAGACTATGGTGTACTATGATTCATCGTTAATTGTCTGTTTTTTTATTTTAATTTAATTTAATTTATTTTATTTTATCTTATTTTGGAAAAATAGAACCTGGGTTCTTCTACCTATTTATATATTAATAGAAAATGTTATATTTCCTGGGGGCCACACAAAAGGAAAAACTTCTTGATAAAATTCCATGAGTTGTAACTTAAACGCGCGCACATAGACGGGATAGAAACTAGAGTTAGCCTGTGTTGACTATTAAAGTAAGATTCTCAAGATTCCTCCCTTCCCGGTAACCAAATCTGTATAAGCCTAGAGACAAATCTTATACTCAATTAAACCAACTAAATATGTCTCAAACTACCACATCATCAAAGCCCAAGAACAGCTATTCCCATCTGATAGGTGGGTTCTTTGGAGGCCTCACCTCCTCTGTGATTCTTCAACCATTCGACTTAATAAAGACCCGAGTACAGCAACAACAACAAGGGAATTCCTTAAGAACAACAATCAGGGGAATTACTAGTTATAAAGAACTCTGGAGGGGGACTTTACCTTCCGCATTAAGAACTTCTGTCGGAAGTGGTCTTTACCTTTCTTCACTTAATGTTTTCAGATCTGCTTTAGCTAATGCCAAAATTCACAATAACACCAGAAGTAAAGCCATTACCGATACACAGATATCAAGCTCCTCACTACCCAAACTGTCAATGACTGAAAATCTCCTTACTGGTTCCCTAACACGTGGATTTGTTGGATGGTTAACTATGCCTATTACCATCATCAAAGTCCGTTATGAATCTACTTTATACAATTACAATTCCATCACAGAAGCAGTAAGATCTATCAGACAAACTGAAGGTATAAGAGGATTCTTTTCAGGATTCTTAGCTACGGCGGCAAGAGATGCCCCATATGCTGGGATTTATGTGTTACTTTATGAGAAATTGAAAATTATTGTTCCAAAGATAGTAGATCTTAATGAAGATAGTAAGGATGGTCATAAGGGTAGCAAGTTTCAACTGTTCAATACTACTACCTCAGCATTAATCAACTCGATATCTGCATTTTCAGCAGCTAGTTTAGCTACCACTTTGACTGCTCCATTTGATACCATCAAGACACGAATGCAATTGAATCCCTTAAAATTTAAAAGATTCACACAAACTGGATTGGATATCTTGAAGAATGAAAGTGCATTGAGGTTATTTGATGGCTTAAGTTTAAGATTGACAAGAAAGGCCTTCTCTGCTGGTATTGCATGGGGAATTTATGAAGAGATTATCAAGTATTTTGATTCTTCTGATGGCTTGTCAACTAACAAGAGGCTACAATGAAAGGTATCCACTTAATTTGTACATAGTTTTTTTTTTAAAAAAAAAGAGAGAGAGAGATGGGTATGTTATATTTTTATATATTTGTATATGAATTTGATGAGACATGATAGTAAATATTAAACCAGAAGATAGTAAGATATAAGAAGTTGTTTGTTAAGAATTGTGATAATAATAAATCTTGTTAGATGAAAAAAAAAACAGCCACAGTGTATTACCTTATAAGATTTCTCTAAAAGTTTCGGCCGGATAAGTGGTAACATCAGTGTTGACAATACTAGAGGAGTTTTGGAACTTTTGATGCTTCAAAGCAGCAATCCCATAAAAGATAGCACATAAAGTGAAGACAACAGCCAATACCAATAAAGAAGTAGCCATAGTTAATAAAGATAACCATTGAATCAAAGCCATGATAGCATAGAAGGCGACTCTTGGCCAATTGTTGTTAAATTTCTGAATAAAAGTGGTGAAGTTTTCACTCATTGGACAGATCTTTAAAAGAAATGGAACTTCAACAAATAAGACAACTAATCCTTGAACGATCGCTAGGATTGAGAAAACAATCACTGTGGAAAAATGGAAAATGTTGGCAATACCAAAGATTAAACTTAATAATATAGAAAAGATACCTAGCCATTGTCCATAGACACTATTATTATATAGTTAGTATGATTGCTTGTAATTTTTAAACATTGTAGGTAGATTTTGTACATACCTCCAGTTTCTGGAATAAAGATCCTCTTTCAAACCTTCTTTGTTGATAAAATTAAGGGGATTAAAAGCCATTTTTATGTATAGATATTTGGATTGAGTACTAGCTAATAGAAACTGAGTAAAATGAGCACAGGTGAAAATTAGGGGTTTATCTATGTTTAGACTTGTATGTGATTTAAATTTCTGTCAGTATACTACATCGCCACGCTGGTTTTTTTAATCTTTTGAAAGGTGCAGATCCGCGCAATATTACTCGGTCAGAAGCGGGTATAATCGGTTACCTTGTTCCCACACAAACTTATACGAATAAAGAAAAATAAATAAAGACGTCCCTTATGATTTAATTTTGTTTCGTTTTAGTAATTAAATGTAAAACATAGTATAATCATAATTTTGTTTTTTTAAACTTGACAACCACGTATTATTATATAGAATTAAAATATTAATTATAAGACTAGCCCCGTTGCTCCAACACAATGTAAGTTACCTGTTTCAATATGAATTAAACTTAAAAAGGCCCAACTGTCAATAAACCTTTTTAATATATAACTATGCCAACTTATATATATATATATTATAATTGTTTGAAGATTAAAAATGGTACATGATTTTACTTTTACACCAAGTCATTGAACCAATCATAGAAAGAAAAAGACCAACTATATACATTTATTTATTTGAAAATCTCTATATCTTCTTAATAAGTTCTAGCATTGATAACTTCCCAATTAGTAGCATCGAAGGCCTTAGAAACGAATTCCTTTCTATTGCCAACACCATAATCCAAAAGATAAGCTTGATCCCAAAGAGAGATAGCCAATAAAGGTAAAGTGTTATCAGCAGCGTTTTCCTTAAGAGCCTTACTGTTCTTTAAAGTTTCCAAGTAGTCGGCTTCACTTATTGGACCATTTAGATCTAACTGCAAATTACCAGAGTAATGTAAAGGAGTACCACTGTTGTTCAAAGCTTTTAATGATAATTGTTTGGATTCATTTTCAACAAGGAAGATCCAACCTTGTCCTTGGATTTCTTCAGATTTGGCAATGATTTGTTCCTTGAGTTGTTCCATAGAACCAAATGAGCTTCTGATTTTATCTTCAAGGGATCTGGATGGCTTAGTGGTGTTGATTGTAGGAGAGATCAATTGTTCGTAAAAGAAATGGTTGTTAAATGTCTGTGAAGCAACGTTGAAAACACGCTGTCTGGTGGAATCCTTAGCACTGATTAATGTGATTTGTAAAGGATGTCTAGTTTCATCAGCACTACCGTTTGTAAGAAGGGTTAACTTGGTAGTAAGATACTTTTGATAATCCAACCAACCGGTTTGGAAACCTTCTCTGGAAAGCAAGCCTTGGATACCATTTTGGATAAATTCCTTTTGAAGTGGAAGTCTTGGAGCTGTATGGATGGATCTTTTACCAAATTGACGCTTTATTTGGGTTCTGAACATACTGATATTTGACGTTATAATAGGATAAAAAAAAAATTAAACCTTTCTTTCTAATGAAGTTATCATATATATATATTTACTGATCGGGCATTTTTCCACCAAATTTTTTGACCAATATTGAAGAGCCCACGAAAATTACTTAATCCGGGGGGAATAGCCAGAACATTGTGTGTGTGCATCGATCCAAAAAAGAAGAATCTGAGCCTACAAGTTCATTACTACATTTGGTGGCAAACAATGTAATTTTTATATCTATATTTACATATTGCTATGCCAACAAGTACTCATTGCTAATCAATTAATTGAAAGATGTTAAAAAGATCTTTGATAACCACACTAACCAAAAGATTCTACTCTCCCTTACCTCGTGGTGGACCAGGCTCTAGTTTTAAAAGAGGGCAAAGAATTCTTAAACCATCATTGGTTAACCAAGAACCAATCTACACAGAACCGTATCCAGCGCGGGTCACCAATGAAAATGGATTATTGAACAATAATGATGGTATCTCTAGGATCTTATCTGAACCCACGATTGTCATTGAGAGACAGGTGGAGATGATGAATGTGTTCTTAGGATTTGAACAGGCTAATAAATATG
This sequence comes from Waltiozyma sp. UFMG-CM-Y6624, assembly GCA_018343995.1. Classification (NCBI taxonomy): domain Eukaryota; kingdom Fungi; phylum Ascomycota; class Saccharomycetes; order Phaffomycetales; family Wickerhamomycetaceae; genus Waltiozyma; species Waltiozyma sp. UFMG-CM-Y6624. The sequence continues at coordinate 17,323 of JADIOT010001921.1, forward strand.
TGATATTGGATGCATTTGGTAACAGGATAGGAAGAATGGAGGAAAGAGATTTAAGTTTATTTAAGATGATAACTAGACAAGTCTATAGATTGCACAGACCTTTCCATCTGGATGTTTTTGATAATTATGATAATTTGGTGCTAACCATTAAGAGACCATTTTCTTTTATCAATTCGCATATTAAGGCTATCTTACCTACTTCTAATTATAAAGATTCTGAGGAATTAGTCATTGGTGAGAGTATACAGAGTTGGCATTTATGGAGGCGTCGTTATAATCTTTTTAAGTCTTCTGATCCGGAGAACTTTGATCAATTTGGTGCTATTGACTCTAGATTCTTATCCTTTGATTTCCCAGTTAGAGATGAACAAGGAATGATTATTGCATCTGTTGATAGAAATTGGGTTGGGTTGGGTAGAGAATTCTTCACTGATTCTGGTGTTTACATTGTTAGAATGGATCCTATTTCTTTCCAAGGTGTTGGTTATGATAATGTCTCTAATCAAGCACTCACTTTAGACCAAAGAGCCATCTTATTGGGTAATGCTGTCAGTATTGATTTTGATTACTTCTCTAGACATTCTAATGGTGGTGGTTTATTATCATTTGGTAGTTATGAATGAGTTTTTTTTTGTGTATATAGCTCAAGTTTTAATCGCATATTTATATTCAACGTATAGAGTATGGTGTTTGGATGTATGGGCAAAAGTAGCAGACACTGCATAAATAATAGAGTTGATTATATAAATGTGGCAAAATATTCATGATCTTTACTGTAACTACACAGTATTGATTTGAATCCACCATTTAACAGAACAATGTCATCAAGTGGATGGAACACAATTGAATCAGACCCTGGTGTTTTCACCGAACTCGTTGAAAAGTTTGGTGTTAAGGGAGTTGAATTTGAAGAACTTTACACATTTGATCAAGATACTTTAAGATCTATTCAACCTTTATATGGTGTGATTTTCCTTTTCAAATACACTGATTTGGATCAAAGTACGATAGGTCCAGTAGGTGGTGGTGAATTTGACCATGATTCTTCAATCTTCTTTGCCAAGCAGATGATTCAGAATGCATGTGCTACTCAGGCTGTTTTGAACATCTTAATGAACATTAAAGATACTGAAGATGTCACATTGGGTCCATTGCTGGGAAACTTTAAAGATTTTGTTGAAAGCTTTGATCCTGAGCTTAAAGGTGAGGCTATTACTAATTCTTCTGAGATTACGGATGTTCATAATTCTTTCAGTTCTCCTAATCCTTTCTTTGATGAAAATCAAAAGAAATCTCAAAGTTTGAAAGACGATGATAGTTTATTCCATTTCGTAGGATTTGTTCGAGTCAATAACAAGCTTATAGAATTAGATGGACTTAAACCATATCCAATTGTTCACTCAGAATGTACATCTGACGATGAGTTTGTAACTCAATTGCCACAAGTTATAAATGAAAGAATTATGAAGTATGAAGGCGAATTAAGATTCTCAATGCTTGCAATGATGAAAGATCGTAGAGTGATGCTAAAAGATTTTGGTGATGAAGAAGGTTTAGCTAGTGAAGTTGAGAAAAGAAAAAGATGGACAGCTGAGAATAAATTGAGAAGAGCTGATTTGATTGGTTTGGTTAATCAAACTTTAAAAGTTTTGGCAGAACAAAAATCAATTGATGAATGGAACCAAACTTTGAAGAATGCTAGTGATTCTAGTATTAGTAAGATGAGAAAAAAGGCTACATCTAAAAAAGGTGGAATTTTTTAGCTCTAGTTATTTAAAATTAATTTTATATCTAGAATATTTATTACATATATACATACACCACTTATCTAAATTAGTATGACAAAACTGACAAGCACGTGATTCAGAGCTAAGAATGCGGCAGTCCAAATAAAATACGTATATCAATTTGGCAACAATCTCTTAACCAAATTGGTATATCTTTGAAAAAAAAAAAAAAAAATCACAACAGACAATAAATATTCACTTAAGCCTTAAATCATAAAGATCCGATGACATTCCTCAATAAGATATTCAGAAGACACAACTACTTCCTAAACTGGATCTTCACCACTCTTATCATTGGTAGTACATTATACCTTATCTTTGATCCATCGTTATTTACAACGTCTTCAGGAAGAACCATCAGAGATAAAAAGAGAAGATCCAACAAGAAACCTGAAGAAATGTCAGATGGTGAACTATTAAGAATCCTTTCTGATAATCAGATCTATCCCGATGTTAAGATCACTACGAGAAAACAATTGATCAAATTGGTTAAGCAGGTTCAAAAGCATTGATAACAACTATATAGCAAGGTTAAATTCCTTGATACCAAGATAAACCCTGTGATCAATTTAAGAAAGCTGACATCAAATTTCTTCAAATACTATCGCAGTGAAATCGTGGGGTTTGACACATAAGTTAAAATTTCAACAGTCCTAAAATTGCTATATTATCCTCTTTTGTTTATTTTGGAAACGCGCTGAAGCCATGTTTAATGCATCGTTTGATGACTTGTTTTGTTTATTTGTATCTCAAATTACTGATAATTACAGAACATCCAATAATACATAGAGTTTCATTAAGGTGTTAAAAGGAATTTTTATTTCTGTAACAGAATTGGCTATGTACTCAGTTTCGAGTTTTATCATGATATATTTTAGAAACTTGAACAGTGGAAACTCAAGTATCTCCTTATAAAAAAAGTATATCTTATATCCTGAAATATCTGAATCCATATCAACAACTAATTGGATGAAACTTTTTTTTTTTTT
>JADIOT010001926.1:3608-34148 GCA_018343995.1 Waltiozyma sp. UFMG-CM-Y6624
AGAACCAAAAAAAAAAAAAAAAAAAAAAGAGAAAATATATATACATGATAGATGATAATCTCTATTTATCACCAACAGTCAACTCTTCCACAAAATCAACTGTATCCTTAACAAAGCTTCCAAACTCCTCATAATTCATATCTTTATCAACATCTCCAATCATCATGATCTCTGTAGTTCTCCCACCAAATTCACCACCTTCTAATATTGAATATTCTATTCTTCTTCCATTCTTAAATTTGAAATCTAATTTCGTACGATAAACCATAGAAACATAATTATAAACAACAGGTTCAGTCACTCCAGGTAATTTAATTTCCAAAGAATCAGGAATCTTAATAGCAGATCCTTGTTGGAAATCCAAATGAAACTTATTCAAAAATGTCTTGATACCCGGTTGATCAGCTAACCAATCGGTATCAGCTTTCCAAGAATCAAGATTATAAATAGGTGTCAATCTTTGAGTAATAGATTTGATAAATTTCAAGTCTGTAGGCTTAGATGGTAATGTAACTATGGAATGTTGCTCCTTTAAAGCGATAAAAGATTGTAAAGATTTTTTATCGGCTTGTTGAGCTTCGTTTATTTCAAACCAAAATTCAATAGGAGGGTACATAGTTGGATCGGTGCTTGATGCAGAATTGAAAGGAGATGGAACAAGTTTTAATTGGGCATGGTATGAATGATAATCAACATCTCCTTCTGGTTCTTCACCTTCTGGTAGATCTAAGGGGAATCCTAAGACTTTTTTATGGGCATATGGGATCTCTGTATTCATGATGTATTTTTGCTCTTTCTTATTTGTCATTATGGAAGCATCATGAAGTAAATTACCGAATTGTACTAAAGTGACACTCATTTGATCTTTCTCCGGGAATGCAGATATACTATTAATTTCAGAATGTAATTTTGACAAATTGATTTCCCTTTCGATATCGATTTTCTCACATTCAATGATTTCTAAAGTTTTAGGATTTCGACGGATTGGTTGTTTCAATTGTAGCCATTCTTTAGCTCTAAGATTCCAAGGAACAGTTGCATCTGTCATAGTTGTTGGAAAATATTTGTATTGATCACGGTTCTCGTTGATATGGATGTTTGTTGTTGTAAAATGTTGATCATAATTTAAGGACCATACGATCAACCTTAATGCGGTCAAAAGTTTTCTTTTTGCAAGGAAGAACATTGTGTAATTATGAAACATATTGTAGGTGGCATCTGTAGAAGTTGGATTTGTAGATATTTCAAAGTAAACACCAGATAGTTTCTGGATTTGTTCCAAAGGTAACACTTGATCATTTTTTTGCATCAATTTCTCAACCAAAGATAGGTCAATTTCATTAGCTTGAACATTTTTCAATAAGCCTTCAATGGTGATCTCAATATATTGAATATATTGCTGAGGAGCATGAACAATAATTTGATTAGAGTTCAAAGCCACAGAAATCTTAACGTTTGCACGAAGCCATTCATTTACAACATTTTGGGATAAAACAAGGAATAATTGTCTCTTTGTAAGATGGAACACTCTTTGCATGACCATATCATCAATAGGGTTAATAGAATCTGATTGCTTTAACCCCCATATTCTCTTCATGATAAATTCAATGGTTTGATACTTCTTAGTACTTCTTGCAACTGGCTTACTGTTGAATAGACAATATTCTCTTAATTGTTCCGCCATGAATCCTCTTGATAATTCTGTTTGAATTTGTTCGTATCTTTTTTTGGAAATCTCAATTTTTGGAGGCTTTATTGATTGAATGTTTTGTAAGATATCTTCTAGTGTAGCCTTTTTAGATTTGGCAGATAATCTTTTGAGATCATCTGCTAAATTTAAATCATTTCTGATGATTTTGGTACTGGCTAATGATTTGGATATCGGTGATAAGGTACCACCTATGGTAGAACTTTTTGTTGTTGTTGTTGTTGTTGTTGTTTCAAATACATGTTTCTTATTGCTCACCATAGGTCTTTTCCTACTGATAAGTTTGGATTGATGGGCGTTTAAAATAACAATTGGTTGTTTCTTTGCCATGGTTTTTTTACTCTTTACTTGAGGAGCAATGTTTGGGTTAACAGATTCCTGGTTAGTCTGAGAATCAAGCGATAAATTTGACGAGAGTTCTTCCTTTGGTGAATTAGTCTCTTGTTCTATGACTTTTGAGGAATCATTAGTAGTGGTAGCAACAGTAGAAGGTGTAAATTCGTTTTTAATAGAGGTAGAAGTTGAGTTGACTGAAGATATGTCCTTGACAACAGAAGTTTCCTGCAACAATCTACTTGAAGTTTGAAAAAATCTCTTTGTTAAGATATTTCTTGTAATCATGATAAATAATACAAGGAAATATCAATTGAAGAAGCCTTTAGATTGTTTTTTTTTTCTTTTATTTTATTTTTTGTAAGTGAATATATATATTATTATTATTATTTTTTTTGAAAAACTATAAAATGGATCGATTTTCCGTTATATAAATTTTAACCGCCCAGAATTTTTTTTTTTTCAGTTCTGTAATTTATGTGGCCCACACAAACCGACGTTCTTTTAGAAGAAGAAAATTTTGATCAAACAAAAGAGACATTTATTCTATTAGAATGCTTGAAAGTTCAAAGATAAGCCCATTTAAATATTCCTCCTGATCCTCTGTGAAATAATTCGTAGCTTCCCTTAAAAAAAAACACACACAAATCATTTATATATATATTAATAGTATTAATATTCAAATTCACATTTTTTTCTTCTTCTGAAATGTATTCTTATCACGTGATCAGAGTAGTATAATTGGGAATTCTTGATCCAAAGAAGGAAAAAAAAACTTTAAAAAAAAACACAAATAAAACCCCATATTATATATAGGCAAAGGTAATTTTCCAAAAATCAAAAGATTAACCCACAAAACTAGTCATGAGATCAAGCCTTATAAATCTTGCCAAAGCCACAACCCGTTCTCGTCCTTTGAAGGATCAACAACCACTTCTTCCACCATTAGCTCTTTATCGTCGTATTCTTCGTTCCCATCGTTCTTTACCACCAGCTCAACAAGAGCTTGGTAATTTATACGTCAAAGAAGAATTCAAAGCTCATAAATCTACTGATAATCCATTATACATAGTGGGCTTTCTTACTAGTTGGCAGGAATATCTTAACATGATCAGTAATGGTCAATGGAGAGAAGGAACTTTAACTAATGGACAATTAGATAAGATGAGTCCAGAACAAGTTAATCAATTATATGAATTGATGAAAGAAACTCAGCGTTATCATTCTGGTGAGGTTGTTGAAGATGACGGAGTCGTAAAGAAGTCCAGTGATTGATTAGCTGGGTTAACTAATAAATATATCTGTACACATATTCTTTAATACATTGTAGAAACTTCAACGGGCAAAAATTCCAGCCAATTAAATATATATATATAGAAATATATGATTTACACTATTTTAACCAATTGGATGTTCAATTAAATTTGAGTTTTGTTTAAAGTATCTCTGTATATTTAAATCTCTGAATGGAATTGAAAACAATATATACCGTATAAGCTAAAAACTCTTAGTCATCATCTTCAAACATAGCATCCAAGTAAACACTTGGAATGTTTCTATTGATTCTATTAGCGCCTCTATTCTGCTGTCTATCAGGTGATTTTAAAGATCCAGATTCCAAACTAATTTCTCTTCTATGATTATTCATTCTCTGAGGAGCACTTCCTGGTTGATGGGAAAATTGAGAATTAGAATCATTAGCAACATTGAAGTCACTTATATTAGAAAAAATTCTAGAATTACGTGTTGAGAGGGCAGCAGCATGTAAAGACCCTGCATTACTGTTATTAGCGGAATTTGGATGAATCTGTGTTAAGTTCGACATAGAAGGTTGATTTTTCAATTGCATGACTTCAGCAGTAGGAGAGACAAACATGGATTTTCTCTTCATATTAGTAGAAGATTGAGCTTCTAAAGTAGAATAAAAACCTTCTGGTGCCTTCAAGTATGCATCACTGACATTGGTAACAGAATCATTATATTCAGACTTATCGTATAATTGTGGATATCTTGGTTCATCGGACCCTGAGTCACTAGTATCACTCTTGGATGTACCAGTTTGGAATGGGTTTAGAATTTTATCCGTAGAACGTTGATGTTGATAATTTCTAACGGGTAAAGGAATAAAACTTTCTTGAGAATTTGTATCAAAGGAAATTGAATTTCTAGTGTTTCTAGCAGCTGAGATCCTTCTAGCCAACAGGAAGAAGAGAAAACATAAAAGAAAAAACCCGGCAATGGAACCAACGACAATGAAAACTGTACCTGAAGGAAGACTTGATCTCCAAATATAAGGATTCTCTGAAGCACTAGGTGGTGTGATTGTAGGTGTTACCCAGTTATGTGTCGTTGTGGTTGCTGTTATCTTTGGTAAGTTTAAGGATGGCATACCAGTGGTAGCAGTTGCAGCAGTTGTGGTGGTTGGAGTGGTTGAAGTGGTTAAACCTGGAAGTGTCGAGTCATCTCTGACTTGTAAACGTTCTAAAGTTTTGGTGATTCTGTTAATGGTGGACATTGTTGCGATATGGAACTCTTCTTTTTTTCTTCTTCACTGATTTTAGGAAAAACCTAATATTTATTTATGAATGATTAGTAGATAATTTCTATAAACGAATGAATAAATAATACTGAAACTTGATACAGGATGAGAACAATTTTGTTTTTTATGGGAAAAGCAGTTTTGATAGAGACAAATTAAAGATTTTTTTTGGCTTGGCTTAAATTTGTTGGTTGAACGAATAAATAAATAAATGAATGTCAAAGTTAGCTTTTTGTGGTTTGTGCTTTTGGCAAAAAACAAAAAGAAAAAAAAAAGATTGTTGATAGGATATAATAAAAAAAAACAAATTTTTTTTTCTATCTTTGTATAGTTTTGTTTTGTTTTTTTCTACTTGTTTAATATTATTTGGGCAGACTACTAAGCAGTGTAATGGATATTTTAAAACAAGATTAAAATTAGCATTCTTTTCTGACAGCTTTTTTTTTTTCTCAACTGTACCGAATTTTTCTTTTATTATTCAAAATGAGCCCGTAATATTATTATTTTGCTTTTTTTAGATCCGCGTCATACTTCTCCCATTCTCATGCGAATATTTCTATATTAGGCAATCGCCTAGATTCATGGATTGTTCTAATATGCAAGTCCCACCTTGAAAAAAGAAACAAAATTTGTTTTACCCTATGCATGTTTCACGTGATCATGGTTAAGATATAATATTCTATTTAGTAAGATTACAAAACACAATTATTAATAAAAAAAAAAATATATATATTATTTCCATTGAACAGCCTCATCAACAGCATTACCATCACCAAAAGGATCGTTAGGATCAACATTCTGTCTTTTATTCTGTTGAGGAACAGCAGGTGCAACTCTTCTTGGATTAACAACAATATCACTAACTACAGACTCCTCATCATCTTCTTCAGATGACGAATCATAAGCTCTCTCTCCTTCATCATCAGTGTTGAAATAATCGTCATCAGAATTGTCATCATCAGCTGTACCGTTTTGCTGATGTTCAGAATATAATTGCAATGCAGTAACTAATTCTTCATTGGCATGAATCAAAGCTCCTAAAAATTCTTCAGAATCGACTAATTGTAAATATCTTAAGATTTTTCTCCTGATCATTCTAGCCTTATCGAAATTTGCTTGAGTCTTAGCATCAGTGGATGGTAATTGGTTTGGCGACAATGTACGTAAGGAGTTTGTCAAATTGATTGAAGCTGTAGTGGATTCTGAAATAAGAAGCTTAATACGTGGTGATTCTTTGGTAAGATTAATCACTGGAATTTTATACTTTCTGTTCAAATCAGCGTTTGATCTAGGTCCTGTGTAATCATCATTATCGTCATGAATGGCTTCGTCGTTCATAAAGTCAATATTTGCTTGTCTTTGTTGGTTTTGTCTTTTAATCTTTTGATAATCAGGAATACGACCTTTTAATTGAGCGACACCTTGATAATATTTCATCCCTTTAAACTGCTCATTCCATAATGTTGCCAATTTGATAACTTTAACACGAATAGACTTGTCCAATTCAGGATTGACAGCCATGTCTCTTAACACTTGTAATAATTTCCTATCGTTATAGATCTCCGTCATATCTCTTCCCCCATTGACAACAATAACGTTTAATAAGTCTAAAGCTCTCAATTGTTCTTTTTTCACGCCATACTTAAGTTTCTTTCTTATGGCCCTTGCTGCTTCGATTGGTCCTGAATATTGAAGTTTGATTATGTTAAGTAGAGAAGGAAGTTCCACTTCTGGGTCTAGATGTGGGGATTGGATTATGTTATTGATAGTCTCTGTTATAGCTGTATGGGGGTGGTCTGTAAATACACCCATGTTCGTTTCTGTTATTGATAATTCTCTAGTATTTTAATATCTTTCACTTTGAAATAAATGTTGTTTATATTCCTTTCTTTAATCTTATTCCTTTCAAACTTCCAAAAAAAAAAAAAAAAAAAAAAAAAAAAAAAAACAAATACTCACTCAAAACTTCCCCCCCCAAAAAAAAACATTCAAAATCCTTGGGGAAAACACTGAACTCTGACACACACCACTCTCAGGTATGTTTAGATAAGAGACAAAACACATGACGTCACGTTACCAAAAGAAAAAACCAACTTGATCTGATCACGTGACTAGCACAGAATCTTGCGCAAAGTAAGAGGGGAAAAAGTAATAATTTCTGACTTATTTCATTATAATATCAGCCGATACATTAAATCTCTTCAAATAAATTGTTTTGGTTTAAAAATTATCAATAGGATATATCAATATAAAAAAAAAAAAAATTCAATACAAAACATTTCAAGGAATCATTTGTCACCCGGCTGACCAGTTCAAAATTGACAGACAGCGACAAATTAAATTGCCGCGCGCGGCGGGGGGCAAACCAAACAAAAAAATACTAAATATTTAATTGATTACTTTTAAACAAGTAATCTTCCAATTTTAGAATTTTATTATTTTTACTTAAATTGATTGAGTTTATGGAACCACTTTATATATTCCTTATCTTACTTTTCATAACATATCTTATTTTCCAACGCTTTTCCAAAACTAATTCTTCTTCTAAAATGGTTTCCAAAGAAATTTTAACCAAAGTTCAAACCTTAATTAAAACCTCACATATTTTTGTTGCTTCTAAATCTTATTGTCCATATTGTAATTCTACATTATCTACTTTAAAAGGTTTAGGTGTTCAACCTACAGTGATTCAATTGAATCAAGTTGAAGATGGTGATGAGATTCAAGATGCCTTATGGGAAATCACAGGACAAAGAACCGTTCCTAATGTTTTCATTGATGGTAAACATATTGGTGGGAACTCAGATTTACAGGCTTTAAAAAGTTCTGGAGAATTACAAAAACTTTTAAAGTTATAATATATTTATATATAAATATATAAATTGAGCTTTTTTTTTAAGTTTTTAATAAATTCAATTCATAAGATCAATTTTATTTATTTACTAAATTCTCTAACTAAAATATACACATTAGATTCACCAGAATCATTCTAGTTTTAAAATTAGACGAAATCCGGTTCTAACAAACCCAACTTTTCCATTCTAACCTTAACAGCATTTCTATGACCATCCAAACCTTCAACTTTAGCAATAGTCATAACGGCTCTTCCAATATTCTTCAAACCTTCAGGAGTAACATCTTGAGAAGTGATAAATTTCTGGAAAGTAGCAGTGTTAACACCAGAATACATACGAGCATAACCATAAGTTGGTAAAGTATGGTTAGTCCCTGAAGAATAATCACCTAAGGATTCAGGAGAATAAGCACCAACAAAAATGGACCCAGCATGATCAATATCCTTAACAAATGAAGCAGCGTTGTTAATCTGTAGAATCAAATGTTCAGGAGCATAAAGATTGGACATTTCAATAGCCTTTTCATAAGAATCCACAAGAATTGTAGTTGAATGTTTGATACATTCCCTAACAATCTTAACACGTGGTAAAGCTAGCGCCTGTTTTTCAACTGCTTGCTCTATTTCAACCAATTTTCCCTTTGAAAGAGAAACACCAATCAAAATAACTTGGGAATCAACACCATGTTCCGCTTGAGATAAAAGATCCGAAGCAACGAAATCAGCATCACTATCTTCATCAGCAATAACAAGAACCTCACTTGGACCAGCAGGCATATCAATGGAACATAAAGCAGTAGTATCGTTTTGGATATACATCTTAGCAGCAGTGACAAATTGATTACCCGGACCTAAAATCTTATCCACTTTAGGAATTGATTGTGTACCATAAGCCATAGCTGCAACAGCTTGAGCACCACCAGCAAGAACAATCATCTTAGCTCCAACTTTATGAGCAACGTATGCAACTTCTGGAGATATGGTACCATCTTTACGTGGTGGTGTGGCAATGATAATATTGGAACAACCAGCAACATTGGCTGGAACACCAAGCATAATTGCAGTTGATGGTAAAATAGCAGTACCACCTGGAACATAAAGACCCACTGAAGTAATTGGACGAGCAAATCTAGAACAAATCACACCTGGTTGAGTTTCAACGGATAAAGTTTCCGTTTGTGATTGAGCGGAATGGAATTTAGAAACGTTGGCAATGGATAAATCGATTGCATCTTTCATTTCATCAGAGATTTCATATAAGGAAGGTGGGAATGGAGCTTTAATAACAGGGGATTCTAATGAGACACCATCGAATTTGGCAGTTAAAGATAATAATGCAGCATCACCTTCATTACGCACGGAGTCAATGATTGGTTGAACAAGTTTCATAATGTCAGAAGTTTTTTGAACTGGTCTGTTTAAAGCGTTTGTGATTTGATCAGAAGTGGCGGTTATTGAATCAATCACTTGCATTTTAATTCTCTCTTCTTCTTCTTCTTCTTCTTCTTCTTCTTCTTCAACAGCAGCAGCAGCAGCAACAGGTTCTTGTTCTTGTTGCTTGATAAATTTAGGCTTAGCATCACCTTTTCTTCTTGTAATTTTTAAACCTTTTAAATCCAAATTTCTTTCAACATCAGCCAAAGAAACACCATTTTTAATACAACGAGTCAAAGCGAAATAAAACAAATCGGCACATTCCCAAGCAATTTCATCCTTAGTTTCAGCTTCGGCCAATTCTTCAGCTTCTTCTTTAATCTTAGCTTGTAAAAGGGCTTCATCGGTAAATAATCTTTTGGTGTAAGAACCATCTGGAGCATTAACAAGACGATCTTTCAACAGAGCTTCAAGACGAGTCAACCCGTTCAAATCACCGAAACAAGAATCTGTCTTTAAGTGACAAAACCCAACACCTGATTGTTTCACAACGAATTTTAAACAATCACCGTCACAATCAACATTGATAGAGATTAATTCTTGAGTGTCTCCACTTGTGGCACCTTTAAACCAAAGACCATGTCTACGGGATTGATAGACACCGGCCTTATTGGCAATAGCAGCCTTAATGGATTCCTTGGAAGAATAGACTAAGCCCAATGAATGACCATTGATATCGTTGACTAAAGTGGTGTATAAACCGTCTTGACGATCAGTGGATAAACGAGGGAATAACAAATCACCAATGTTCAATTTATCAGCAGCATCGGTTTCAACAGTTAATGAATTGGAGGAAATAATCAAACTAATTCCAGAAGAAATTAAAGAAGAAATAGCAATATGTTCAACATCAATAACTTCAGCATAAACAATGAAATTTTCAGCCAATTTTTTCAAATCACCTAAAGGTTGACAAGAAGGAATAGAGAAACTAGAAATTCCATCTTCTTGATAAATACCAACCTTAGAAACATCAGCTAATCTAACAATTAATCTTGAAGAAGGAATACCTACTTGAATTAATTCTGAAATTTGAGATTCAGAAATTAATAATTGTGAAATTCCTGAATTTAGCACTTTGATTAATTCATCAGTATTCAATTTTTCAATTAAAGAAATATCAATATTAATTTTTGTTTGAGGAATTAAATCTTGATATTCAAAGATTTGATTAATTGTTTCATTTGAAGTTTCAAGAACTTTAAATAATAATGAACCTGTGATTGAAAGTTTGGTTAATTCTTTGATTGAAGATTTAGTGGTTAAATCCACGTATGGTAACACAGGGAAAGGCATAGGCAAAAAAAAAAAAAACTGCTTCTTCTTCTTTTCCTTCAAAAAAAAAACAAATTAATTTAAAAAATGTGTGTTGAATTAATGAAAAAAGATTATGATTAAGTATATATAAATTCTTTGGTACTTACAGTTGATGGGTGGGAAAGAATTATGAGTCAATATTCACACAACATGCAGATTGTACAGTTACCTCCTTTACCCGATAGCCTGGGCTTCTAACCCTTTTAAAAAGAATATATGGGCTTTGGTTCAAATTGGTTGAAAGATTTTTTTTTTTTTTTAAAAAAAAAACAAAGGTAGAAAGACAAAAACAGAGACAGGATTGAAGGCACAAATAATTACAAAAAAAAAATTATACTTAATGTTTATCTTCCTCTTAACTTCTCTAACTTTAATTGCAAGAAAAATGTTAAAATGAGTTTTTACACACAGAAAACTAACGTCAAATCACGTGAGGCAGTATACTTTAGCCCTAACACACAATCACGTGAAGCGTATTATTACGTAATTACATATAATTTTTAATTAAAGTTCAGATCTGATACCCGCTGGTGGCGAAAAAAAAAAAGACGCTACGTGTCAGGTCCCAATTGTCAAAATTTATATGCGGAGGGGATTGTTTTATTTAAAAGAGAAAAATCCCCTCCCCCTTAAACATTCTTTATTAATTATCAATTGATTTTTCCACTTAAGAAAATATCATACACACACATTAACAAGATGCAATTCTTATCAAAGTTAAATTTAAAGACTCTTTCCACTTTATTAGCCTGTGTTTCCCTCACAGTTTCAGCCTCTGGTTCAGAACAAGATGCTATTGCTAATCCAGACAGTGCTGTTGTTAAATTAACATCCAAGACTTTTTCTAAATTCCTTTCAGAAAACCCATTAGTCCTTGCTGAATTCTTTGCTCCATGGTGTGGTCATTGTAAGGCTTTAGGTCCTGAATTTTCTCAAGCTGCTGATGATTTGGTTGGTAAAGATATCAAATTGGCTCAAATTGATTGTACTGAAGAATCTGAACTTTGTCAAGAACATGGTATTAGAGGTTATCCTACCTTGAAGGTGTTCAGAGGTGAAGATAACAAATCTGATTACGAAGGTACAAGAAAGGCTGATGGTATTGTTCAATATATGATCAAGCAATCCTTACCAGCTGTTTCTTTAATCGATGAAACAACTGAATTGAATCAATTTATCGAAGAACAAATTGTGCCTGTCATTGTTGAAGTTGGTTCTCAATTGAATGAAACCTTTTATGCTTTGTCTGAATCCAACAGAGATGATTTCTCCTTTGTTCAAACCAAATCCACCGATTTTATCTCCAAATATGGTGAAAATGCCTTATTATTATTCACCAAGGATTTTGAAGAACCAGTTGTTTATTCATCTGAAGAACAAGAATTAGAAAACATCTCTGAATGGATGAAGGTTGAATCATTACCATATTTCGGTGAATTAAACGGTTCCACTTATCAAAAATACTCCACTTCTGATATTCCATTAGCCTATTTATTCTATAACACTCCAGAAGAAAGAGCTGCCTTCGCTGAAACAATCACCAATTTAGCCAAAACTCACCGTGGTAAAATCAACTTTGTTGGGTTGGACGCTTCTGCATACGGTAGACATGCTGAGAATTTAAACATGGCTCAAGAATTCCCATTGTTTGTTATTCATGATGGTGTCACCAATAAGAAATATGGTCATCCACAAGATGTCGAATTAACCAATTCTGATATTGAAAAATTTGTTGAGAAATATTCCGCTGGAGAAATTCAACCAATTGTTAAGACTGAAGAAGTTCCAACTGTTCAAGAACAAGCTGTTTATAAGATTGTCGGGACCACTCATGATGAAATCATCAATGATTCTACCCGTGATGTTCTTGTGAAATATTATGCTCCATGGTGTGGTCATTGTAAACGTTTAGCTCCAGTTTATGAAGAACTTGCCGAATTATATTCCAGTAATTCTAAGGTTAGAATCGCTGACGTTGATGCTACTTTAAACGATGTCGATGTTGAAATCAAAGGGTATCCTACTATTATTTTATACCCTGCTGGCGATAAGAAAAACCCAATTGTTCATCAAGGTGGTAGAGATTTGAATGATTTGGCCGAGTTTATTAAGGAAAAGGGTACACATGCCGTTGATATTGATGCCTTAGAAGATGATGACGAAGTTGTTGAACCTGTTACAGAAGAGGAAGTTGCTGAAGATGATGTCAAGATTGTTGATGCCGAAGAAGGTCATGATGAATTATAAGATCTGGGCTTTTTAAGTCTCTTTTTTTTTTCTAAAAATAAAATTTATTTAAGTGCAAATTTTCATTTTAATCTAATAAATTATCTATTAAATTAATATATATATACTGGCGGGTAAAAAAAAAAAAAAAATTAGAATACATCAACATCGATTTCAAAAGGACAGTCAACAGAATCATGACCATCTCTTTCACATAATCCACACCATAATTTTCTTACCCCTGAATTCTGATTTAAATTTATTGAAGATGTATTTGTTGGTGGTGGAACGTATACTTGTAATTCACCATCAATAACTTGTGAAATTATCGGTGGTCTCAATGCTGAAGAAATTGACGATGAAGTTGAAAATCTTTTACTTGCTGATATTGTAGAGACTCGTTTTGTCTGTTGTTGAGAGTCATTATTTGATGGTTTCAATGATTTAAAGGAATTGATATCTATTTCCGAAGATGGTGTAGTACTTGTTGATGAAGAAGCTGTCAGTGTTGATATTGCCAATTTCTCTTGTAATGTGTTTATTTCAATTGTATATTCTTCTTCGAGTGTTTCCAATTCGGTTTGATGTTTGGTTTTCAATTGTTCAAGTTCAGTCGATAAGGATTTGATTTGAGACTGCAATGATGCGATATTAACCGTAGTGTGAACTTTCTGTGAGGAATCCTCTTTCAATAATTCCAATTCAATGGTCATTTCTTCTAAAAGTTGGTCAAGTTCTTCGTTGTGTAATTTCAAGGCTTGAAGTTGGGAATTGAGATCTTTATTCTCAGAATGGTTTTTTATGGATGTTTCAATCTGAGAGTGGAGTTCTTGATTGGTGGATTTGTAATCTTCTAATTCTTTATTCTTAGAAGTGATATCTTCTTCTAAGATTTGAATTTTTTTCCCCAAATTAACTCTTTCTACTTCCATTTCCAAAATCTTGGATTCTAATACATTTGTTTTCTCAAGAATCTTCTTTTCTTGATTTTTGGATAATTCTTCCGATATTCTTTCAATTTCTTTATCCTTTAAAAGAACAACATTTTGTAAATTTTTGAAATTTTCCAATAGAGAATTATAATCAGAGAGTTTTTCTTGATTCTGTTCAATCCAAGTATCCTTGTTTTGTAAAAGTTTTTGAAATTCATCCAACTTTTTCAAGTTCTCATCATATGAAACCTTCAAAGAATTCAATTCGCTATCATTTGAAGAAGAAGAAGACGTGAGTTCCTTTTTCAAATCATTAATGATACTTTCTTTACTCTCCAACTTAAATTCCAATTCTTGAATCCTATCATTGGCCTTTAAAAGAGCTACTGAAGGAGAATTATCAATATCCATAGCCTTAATCTTGGAAGCCAAATGATCAACATCCGATGAAGTTTTCATTTGATTTAATCCAATTATTTCTGTTTCCAAATCCATCAATCTTGAATCCTTATCATTCAATTCCTCCTTTATTCTTTCATTTTCCTTGATCAAAGCTTCCTTTTCAATTATAAAATCCTGTTTTAATGTTAATGATTCTTTACTTATTTTCAATATCATTGAATCTTTTTCTTGGATCTCCTTGTTTAATTCAACTAATCCCTTTTTTTGAACATCAATCGTCTTCTTAAACCCTTCAATCACCTGACTTTCATCATTATCATCACCATCCTTTTTCTCAAAGATACTGCTATTATTGTAACTCTTTGCCAGCTTTAGTTGATCTTGCAATTCCGCCTTTTCCAAAATCAATTCTTCCATAATAACGCTCCTTTGTTCCAATTCCTCTTTTAACTTACGCACTTCACCAAGGTATAAGGTTTCATTTTCATTGACTTGTTTCTCCACTTGATCAATCACCTCAAACAACTGAGATCTTTGGTCTTCAAATAATTGTTTCTGTTGAGTTAATCTTGTTTCTGTTACGACTGCCCTTTCGTCAGATATTTGTAACAGGTTTAAAGCGTCATTTGTTTGTTTTTGAAGTTCTGCGATTAATTCGTTATTGACATTAAGTCTCTCTGTGAGAATTTGTATTTCATTTTTCAAATCTTTGGTTTCAGTGACAAGTGAATCTCTTTCAGATTCAACTATTGCCTTAGATGAGGCTAGTTTCTTTAATTCCCTTTCTAGATTCAAACTAGAAGAACCAGGCGATGAAGACGTGCTACTAATTCGCCTTATTCTTGGCGCTGATGGACTTACCATCTTTTGAGATGGTATTCTTGATGATGAAGAAGATGAAGTTTGGCTCATAATGGAACCTCTGTCGTTGTTGTTGTTGTTCTCATCTAATCTCTCTAATCTAGGAGTGGTTGAATGCGTCACAGCAGTCCTTGGAATCCCAAAAGGACTTATACTCCTACTCATTATGTTGCTTCCATTAAGCGGAGTACTGCTTAACACATCCTTCTTGTCTTTTTCATCACCGTTCGCAGAAACTTTAACAACGACTGATAAAAGTTTCTCCCAGGGCATAAACAACCCAGAATTAGATATCCCGCCTTCTAAATTGAAATAAGTTCTATCGTTAACCTTACCATTATTCTTACCATATCTTACTGCTTCTCCTTGTAACTCCAACCCTGCAAATGTTCCTTGTTTGCCATCTATTGGACCTATGTATTGAATTTTAGCTATGCCTATGTTTCGTAAGGTTATTGTTGAGCCCTGGACTGGTGGTGGATAAGTTGTTCTGAAGAATGTGCTAGATTTAGGCGTTGGGGTTGAAGGAATTAGGGAATGTCGTTGGGATGAGCTCATTTTTGTTTTTTTTTTTCTTTTTTAGTGATATCTTAAGGGTTTGATCTTCTTTCCAAATTGTTCTTGTTGTTCTTATTGTTGTCTCTTGTTTATACCACTTTGTAAAAAGGTTGATGGGATTGATTGAGAAATTTTATGTTTGGATATGGGGATAAGACCGGATCTTTTTTTTTTTTTAAATATCTCTAAAAGTTTTAAATTCAGTCTTTCTTTCTTGCTTCCTTTCTTTCTTTTCTTACTTCCTTTCTTTTCTATTCAGAAATTACTAGGATATGCTTGTAAACCAGCCTAACTATGTTGCCCGCAAAACAAAAGGTAAACAATCCAACATCAAAATTTAAGAAGCCGTTTGATCACATGACCTCCACAACCGTTGAAGAACAATTTACAGAGGCATGTGTTTTGATTCAGAATTAACCATGATATCATTTTTTTTTTTAATATAATAATTAAAACAATAATATTTATGGAAGATTCACATACAATAAGTATCAAAAAAAAAAAAAAAAAAAAAAAAAAAAAAAAAAAAAAAAAAAAACACATAAACATATTTCTGCTGCCCCTGGCGGGAATGCAGGGGGTGTGGCTAAAGTTCTAAGTTCTAACTACGCGGATCCATATGGTAAAAATATAATCAAATATATATAACGAAACACTTATAGTCCTGAAATTTCCAAATTTTTAGGTAAGATCTCAATAGCATATCCATCAGGATCATTGATGAAAGCGATCTTCTTCAATTTTCCCTGATTATACTTTAAACCCCAAGTTAAATCATCACCCCATTTTTCCTCTAAAGACTTACAGAATCCTTCAGGATCATCAACAGAGATACCGATATGTCCATACCCTTGGGTATTCTTCCCAGCATCAGCAATTTGCTTATTACCATTATGATAAGAGAAGGATTCATCCTTTTCAGTGCCCCAGTTCCAAGTTAATTCCAAAAGAGATTCCAATGGGGCTTGAGTTTCTCTAGTATGGGAATTCTCAACAAATTCGGGATCGTTATCATACTTTAAAAAGTATAATGTGAATTTGGCATCCTCATGTTCTCTGGTTGAAGCAACTTTCATCCCTAAGACTTCTCTGTAGAATTGCAAAGACTTAACAGGATCCTTAACTCTAACCATACAATGGTTAAACTTATAAGTAGACAAATCGGTCTTACCTTCGACTTTACCCTGACCATGTTCAATCAATTCAACCCAATAATTATCTGGATCTAAAGCAAAAGCAATCTCACGTTGTCTTCCATCACTTAACTTCTTTTTGAAAGAAACTCCATTGGATAATAATCTAGCTTCAGCAGCTTGGATATTATCAACAGAAACACAGATGTGTCCAAACCCACGGTATGGATCTTCATTACCATTGTTAATGGTGTATTCTGGATCATTCTCAGTGCCATAGTTATGAGTCAACTCCAAGACACCTTCAGTACCAAATGGGGTACCATTAGTAGAATCATTGAAGGAAAGAAAATATAGATCGAATTTTAACTCTGGGATACGAATTGTTTTAATAAGTTTGAAACCATAATTGTTCACATAATATGAAACTGATTTTTCAGGATCTTTGACACGAAGACAAGTATGGTTGTAAATTGGATTAAATGAAGACATTTTTCTGTGGAATAAATTGTGTTGTTTTTTGAGACCAATTTGGTTGTTTATATAACGTTTTTGTAGCAAGTGGAAAGAAAGATGGTGAATTATTTATATACATAGATTTTCCGAATTGTTTAAGTTTGTGCGGGCGCCGCCTGTGCGTCGTCTATTGTTTTAAGTTTATAAATTAGGCTAAAGTTTAATTCAAATATTTCAACATCAATTTTCTGGGGGAAAAAAATTACTCAGATTAAATCTAGTCAAGAAATTATTTAACATATATATATATATATATAAATCAATCATTACAGAAAGACAAAAAAAAAATGTATAAGTAATAACCTCAAAGGCGATATAATATTATATCTGAAGCATTACTCGTCTAAACTGTTCAAATCGGTGCTTTATAATTCCCTCAGGACTGTACAAAATCCGAAATTTCCGATAAAAAAAATCTGTAGATCTCCACACCTTTTTTTGATTTTTTTTATTTTTAATCGAATTAAATTAAATTTAAGACTAGAATTTACATTTCTAAACTCTCTCTCTCGTGAACTGCGATTTTGAACATTCAATTACTTAAAAAAACATATTCATATTCAATAGACAATGCTAAGAACCCAACTATTCACCACTTCAACCAAACGACTCTTTAGTTCCACCACAAATCTACTTAAAACCTCAGGGGCTACAACATCTCAACATCCAGTATGGTTAACACTGTATGCCAAACAAGGTTGTTCTCTATGTGACAAAGCCAAAATAGTCCTTGATTCCCTTCGTGTCAACCCAGCATTGAATAAAAAGATCAATTATCAATACGTAGACATCACGGATCCTCAAAATAATCAATGGTGGGATATGTATTGTTTTGATGTCCCTGTTGTTCATTTGGATAGGTTTGGTCAGAAAGATCCGATTAAGTTTATGCATTATTTAAAAGAGGATGTTATTTTGGATGAAATTAATAAGGAGTACATTTTAGAAGAAAAATAAATATGTCTATATGCTATTATTCAGCTAGTATGATACTTTGTATTTAGCTATATAAAATTTAGACTTGTTTTTTCTTTCACATAGGAAGTATGATCTGATACTAGTGTGCTGCGATTATTAGCTATACCATATGATATTTCAGTCTGAGCTCATCCGAAATTAAGGATTTCAAATTAAATCATACACAATTAGACATTACCTCTCTTTCTTTTGATGGTGTACTTTTTTGGTAATATTGGACCTTCATCTAATATATTGTCAAAATCAAATAATGTCGAATCAAAACTATCATCTGGATTTACTTTCTTTGTCTTTTTAACTGGTTTGGTGGTCTTTTCAGTGAAATCTGATGATGAAGACGATGATATCTTATCTTCCAAAATAATATTTGAGTTTTTGATGCAACGGATCACCTTTTCTGAGTCTGAAGATATTAGTTTCTTTGTGATTTTATTGTGAGGCTTCACAATCATTGAAGTTCTGGAAGATTTGGTTTTAGATAGACTTTGTGGAACTTTCCCGATGAATTGTAAACTTTTATCATTCATGGAAAAATCAGTTAAACTTTCCTTATCATTCTTGGACTTTAAAGGCAATGATAATTCTGCTTTCACTGGTGTTGAGTATGCCATTGAGTCTTCCTTGGCTGAGGTTTTGTTGATTTGGGTTTGTTTCTTCTCTGGGGTTGTATTAGGACCTCGGGCTTCGATCTTGTTGGAATCTTGAGATATTTTGAAATCTTCCATGGCATCATTCGATGTATTTAGTAGCTCCTTATTACGAGTGATTGGTTGGGATAAGGATGAATCTTTCAAGTTCTCTAACTGTTTTTGAAGAACGTTTAATTTCTTCTTCAATGTGGAATTTTCTGTCTCAAGTGATGCAATAGACTTCAATAACTGCATTTCGTTCTCTTCCAATTTCCTAATTCTACTCAAAGACTCTAACTTTTCAGATTTGAATAAATCTTGTCCGTTCTTCAACTCGTTCAATTCGCTCTGCAATTGCCCTGTAGCAATCTTTGCCCTCTCCATTTCTTCTAATTGTAATTTGTGAATCTCCTGTTGTGACTTGATCTTTATCTCATTGACTGACTTGCATTGATCTAACCTCTCCTTTATCGATTCGACTAGGTCTCCCTTTAAAGACAATTCCTTTTTTAGCTCTTGAACGATCTTGATGTAACTTATTTTCTCGTTTTCCAACTCTTTCGTAGAAATATGGGTATTGGAGAGTTTTGTTTCAATGTTCTTGATCAATTCATCTTTTGTTGACAATTGAGTCTTCAATGATTCAGTCTCATCACTCATCAACTTATTGATCTCTTTCCATTTTTCAATTTCTTGGTTTGAAGCAGATTGATCCTTCAAAGTACTAATAATGGATTCAATTGATGTATTTATATGGTCTAATAATTCCTTATTGCTGTTTCTTATCTTAAAATCAGTTTTTGTAGAAATTTCTTTCAAAGACTTGACTATCTCTGTAACATTAGAAATGTCATTAAATAACCTAATTTGTTCCTTAGACCTTGCAGAGTCAGAATTTACAATGAATTGATTGATATTATCTTGAAACTTTTCAACCTTAGATGAAATTGACTCGGAGAATTTGGTGATGTGATTAGAGGATTTCTGATCTGTCAAATCCAAAGCTGTGATAAACCTGTTATAATAATAATAAAAAATGTTAGAAGCTAATTCCAAAGAAAAAACCACATGCACAAGATTCAATGGTAATAGTTTAAATACCTTTCAGATAAAGAATTCAAAGATGAGTCCACTTTGATTGCATTATCTTTGATTAATACTGATAAATCCTGCTTGATAGCAGTGCTGCTCATTTTGTTAGTAAACCAATTTTAAAATTCATTTTGTTTCATAAGTGTTTTTTTAACATACGTGATATTAGTTTTTATAGTCTCAATTCCATTCTTTAACGCCCTTTCGATCTTAGTCTCAAGAGTTTTGAAGTTTTGTAATGAATCATGAATCTTCATATCATAATCCTTTCTAGAATTATCAAGATTTTTCTCAAGTTCGGTCGTCTTAATCTTCTGTTCTGAAAGAAAGCCTGAAGTTTCATCAAGTTTCTGTTGAAGAACCAATATATCCTTGTTCTTCTTGGAAATCTCATAGGCACTTATTTGTTTGATTTGTTTTAAATCGTCAATCTTCTTCTTCAAATCAGCGACATCAGTTTTGTAAACATTGAATGATTTCAAAAGATCCTCATAGCCGGCTTTGGTTTGTTTGATTGTTTTTTTCTCTGCCTGTTTAGTTTCCTTGAAATGCATTGTTTCTTTGTGAAGATTGGCAAAGTTCTCTTGAAATTTAGCAATCAGAACTTTGAGACTGTTGATAGATTCTGTTTGGTTTCCAATGGTTTCATTTTGAGAAACAATCCTAGAATTACATGCTTCAAGTTTCTGTTTCAAAACATTACACATTCTTTGACTTTTTGAAAGAGCTTCCAATAAGTAATTATCATTGGGTTCTTCGCTTCTCTGTGAATAGGTTGGCTGGTAGGTCATGTTATCATTTGCCTCCTCAAAATAATTTGAATTAACACAAATATTTTTATTATTACTTTCAATGGACTGTGAGGAATGGTTATCTCGCACATCTAAGATTTCAACAGGATCATCATCTGAAACAGTATGAGTCCTTGCTTGTGGTAAGGTCAGTGATTTTGGATGAACTCCATTTGAAAGCATACTATTTAATTTCTTTGAACGAGTCTGACGTCTATTCTCATAATTCAATACCTGAGATGACTTTGCCGTTCCTGACAGTTTCGATGGTGTTGATTGATTTTGTGCTTCATTATCTGATCTCAGATCTCTTACTAACTGTTCCATGTTATCAATTGATGAATCGCTTAGAATGAAGTCATCTTGTTGATCCATGATCCTTGGATTATTCAACTTGTCCTTATTGGTAACAGACCCAGTTACTGAATTCATAAAGAACCGTGTTTGGTTTATAGAAGTAACACCTGTGGATGAAGACTTTGGAAGATCTACAGAGTTATCAGATAAATCATGAGCAGAAGTGTTTGGTGAGGGAGTGGATATACCATTATCTGTTTTGCCAAAAGTAAAAGAGAACGTTCTTGGTTTGAACTTATTTGATAAACCACCTGAAGAGGCATCTTTGAAAAACTGTGGTGGCATGTTTTTTTTTTGCGATAGATGAAAGATAAACTATGTCGATTTTTGCCTTGTTGTGTAGTTCAAGGAGTTGTTGTTGTTTTGTTTTTTTTGTTTTGTTTTGTTTTTCGTTTTTTTGTTTGTTTCTATTATTTATTAGAAGTTTTATTTCAGCGGCAATTATATATATAAAGGGAATATAATATCCTTTAAATGTCCAGTTTTAAGGTTTCAAGAAGTCCCTGGGATTTTATAAGATAAATAATTATAGGGTTTTTGCCAAATTATATGTCAAGTAAGGACACTTCGCACGTGATAATTCAGTTAAGTTGAAACGCAACCAACTGATTGTTAAAGTTCTACTTCTTCTACAATGGAAAGACAATTAAACAAGATTTCTTCTTTTGTTTTTTGGTTTCTTATACGTAAGAGTACTAGTTTAAAACTTATCTTAAAGCGTGTGGTACCAACCAAAATATCAATAATATAAACTTCAAATGAAAAATATGTTCAAATTTAAATCCAAAAAAAAAACACAAATTCTTATTAAGCTTCAACTTTTAATCATCTTCCAATAATTTTTCATTGACTTATGATTTAACCGGATCTTCTTCTTCTAAATTTTGAATTCTTCATCATCAGAATTTTCCAACAAACATGCGGCGTGGGGTCCTCTATTTAAAATTCATAAAAACAAATTAGGAAGCACGTGAACATAGCCCACCCAAAATTAGCTCCGCGATACAGTACATAATGTATAAGCAATCATAAAATACCATGTTTATAAATATAGCCCTTTCACCGACCCAATAAAACTTTTCTTTTACAAAAAATTCAAATTGATGTATCAATAATAATCATGGGTCTTAACAGAATATCTCTTGGTTTTGAAACTCTATCATTCTTCCCTTTGCTGAAGAAATGGAGAATAGGTGATGTTATTCTTGTGCCTATTTTATTTCTGATAAATACTTATATTGCAATGATCAACACACCATTTGAAAGACAGTTCGTCATTAACGACATCACCATCAATCACCCTTATGCAGAACATGAAAGAGTACCAAACAATATTAACATTATCTTCTGCTTCTTTATTCCAATTGCCGTTATGACATTCTTCACTTGCATACTAGGTGATCGTAGACATAGGGTTTATCTAGGATATATCTCAATATTAGGATTGTGTGTGACCTTCTTCTCAAACCAGTTAATCACAGATATTCTGAAGAACTGGATTGGAAGACATAGACCTGATTTTATCGCTAGATGTATTCCAAAGCCAGACGCGCCAAGAGACGTTCTAGTATTTGCTAAAGATGTCTGCACACAAACTAAGATCTCTATCTTAAAGGATGGTTTCAGAACTACTCCGTCTGGTCACTCTTCTGGGGCATTTTCCTGTTTGGGATATCTTTCTTTATGGCTACATGGTCAATTTTTAGCCGACCACCCATTGACAGGTTCATGGAGAAAATTAGTTGCTTTGATTCCTCTCATATGTGCTTGTTTGATCGCCTTGTCAAGAACTGAAGATTACAGACATCACTTCATTGATGTTATTATTGGCGGTGCCTTGGGTTTCTCTGTTGGCTACTGGAATTACAGAAGAAACTTTCCAGCTTTGGATAGTCTAATCGCTTTCAAGCCGCATTTAGATGATAGTGACGTTGGTGCCGAGGAATTAGCTGTTCTAAGAGCAGACACAGGTGTTGAACACAATAGTGAAACCTCATTGTTAAGACAGAGGAACCCTCATGATGCCTTCGATCCAGGTTTTGCTTAAGCTGTCGTTTAAGGTCAAAAGCAGAAGTGTACAGATATAGAAGAACTATTCGATTTAATATCCACTTGATTAACTCATTTGTGGGTGTCTTTTTTAAGAAACAAATATTGTTGAGTCTTACGTCCTACATATTAACCTTGAGCTAATTATGATTCACATGTTTAATGAGTCAAGGTTTGGTTTGTTTGGTTTTTGGTTTTTTGGCCCTGTTCCGTATAGTAAGTGCATATATGTTTAATTTTCGCGCAATATGCCTTAAAAACTTTGGGATGGATCTGTGATGTGATGATGCTTTCACCAAATAAAGCGGAACTAACAACAAAGATATATTTTAAAATAATTAAATAAAAACCAATACTTCACTTTTCAAACACCCTCTTTCCCTCCTGCTCCATTCATAGCCTAATTTATTTATTTTTTTTAAAAAACTACTCAATTCCTTGATTAACATATATATATATACTTTCCACGTCCTTACCAAACACTATCAAATTACGTGATGTTCTAAACTGCAGAAACTGTAAGTGACACTGTTGCATCCACAAGAATATAACGTATACTAACATTTCAATACAATTAGACAGTTTAGGAAAGAATTATACTATAAGCTATTTTTTGAGAGACTTAGGTATCATCACAGATTAAGACCATACGAAATAACAAACAAACAAACAAAAAAAAAATTAAACAAGAACGATGGACAAGATGGATATATTAGCCGCCCTAGATGGTAACACTCTAGAAGACTATTACGAAATACAAATCATTGAGGTTGAAGTCATACAGTCCATCTACTCCGATTGTTTCGTTGACAAGACTGATAAATCAAAAACTTGGAACCGTCAACCACCACCCAAGTTTGAATTGAACTTTAAATATGAAAACTTGGATGAATCAATCAAGAAAGATGTGTGCTCTTTGACTCTAGATGTTGAATTCACAGCAACATACCCACAGACAGCCCCTATCATCTTGATCAAAAATCCAAAGAATATACTTGCGAGTAGGGTTAAGTATATGGAAGATCACATCAAGAGTCAATGCAAGGAACTGTTGGGTCAAGTAATGATCTTTGAAATCGCTGAATGGATTAGAGAAAAATTGGATGAGTTCCAAAAATTGATCAACAATAATTCCTTAGAAGATGAAAGACTTTTAAGAATCAAGATAGAAAAGGAAATTATTGAGCAACAGGAAAGATCGAAGGCTGCAAGAGATGAAGTTGAAAGATTGAAAAAACTTGAGATGCAACAACATTTGATTCAGCAAGAAGTCAAAAAGCGTACACTGGAAAACATCAACAAGTATGATAAACTGGAGTCATCTGTTGAACTAGATAAATTTGAAGAAATCTCACTATTGCCCTCTGAAGATTTGATTGCGGCTGGTAAGGCTTATTTGTTTGATAATTTGATGGTTATGAGATTGTCCAGCAAAAATAATTCTGTTTCTTTCAGATTCAAAGCTGTTATCACATGCTCAATGTTAAATACACGAGGTATTTTCTCTTTCGGGAAACATATGATTGTCAAGCCTTTTCTTCCACCAGAGTCCCCACATAGTCACCTCTTTAAAAAAGAATTTTCTAAGATCGATGAAGAAGCGTTGTTGACTTTGACTGAGATCATTTTGGACAACCCATACTTCTCAACTTTTGAAGGTAAGAAAGAAGTTCAGGACTTGGAAAGGGAATTAGAGGCTCTGAGAAACTTCAGACATGAAAACATTGCAACATTATACTCATACAATATTGTTCCTATCGAGAAACATCAAGGAAATGACAAGCAATCGCCAAAAGTGGTGTATAAGATCATTCTTCTCACCGAATATTCATCAACTGGTCATGCTGAATCTTTACTACCCACTGTTAAGTTTGTCAATCTTGCCTTGGCGAGATCATGGATCATTCAACTAATTACCGGTTTAGAAAATTTACATAAGAATGGTATGACCCACAAACACATCAATCTATCCTCAATCTTACTTCTGAACAATCTAGATCTTGACAAAGTCACTGCTAAGCTAGAACATCCTACTTATGGACATCGTATTCTTCATATGCTTTCCTCTCATCCTAGTAGAGCTCATATGAAAGATTTTGAACTATATGATTCTCCAGATTGGAAAGCGCCAGAGTTAACTGATATCAAATACTGTGAGCCACAGAGAAAAACAGATATTTGGAATCTTGGTGTCGTGTTTGTTCAGATGATTGCAGGTGAAGACATTGTGAGTTTATATGAAACCCCTTTGGAATTTATAAGTTTGGTCCCAATGGAGGAATCTTTGAAGGATTTCATCAAGAATATATTTGTGGAGAAAGCGAGAAAGAGACCTTCACCTTTAGAACTATTGCCTTCAAAGTTCTTAAGAACCAATATTAGTGTCAACAACCCTAACCTAATTCACACTTCAAGGTCCACCAATCAGTTGTATGGAAGTGCCAGTATCGGTTATAATACTGATGACGAGGCTCTGTCCATGGAAATGTCCACTTCTTTATCAATAGATTCCTATCCATCTCGAACAACAACTCATGCAAGAAGAAGTTTCAATAATGGGTCTAGATTCTCGTATTCTGGTCCAAATAATATGGGCCTTCAATCACGTTATGCCCATGATTTTGAAGAAAGTGCATTCTTGGGTAAAGGTGCTTTTGGTTCTGTGATTAAAGCCAGAAACAAGCTTGATGGTAGATTCTACGCTATTAAGAAGATTCGTCATCATGAAGATCGTCTCACATCTATTTTGAACGAGGTCATGTTGTTGGCCAGATTAAACCATCAATATGTTGTCAGATATTATGCAGCATGGGTTGAAGAAGGTGTTGACTTTGGTAATGGTGTCTTTGAGTCTGATTCTGAAGATGATGAAAGTGACACTGAAAGTGACAGTGAATCAGGAAATGATGATAGTGGTGTCGAAATTTCGGTTTTACCAAATAGATATATTAACCAAAGTAGAAGCCACACTCTTGACTTTGTTTCCAACTCTATGCATGATGGTCCCGAGATTGAATTTGGTTACGATTCTAATGACCAAGAAAGTGATTTCTCTTTCGATGAAACTGACGACAATTCGAGTCACAATACTCAGAGAAAGACTCCCAAGATTATGAGTACGCTATTTATTCAAATGGAATACTGTGAAAACCATTCTTTGTCAGATCTTATCGTTGCTGGTATTCTTCAAACCCAAAGAGATGAATACTTCCGGTTATTCAGAGAAATTCTCGAGGCTTTAAGTCATATCCATTCACAAGGGATTATTCATCGTGATTTGAAACCATCCAATATTTACATTGATCAGTCGAGAAATATCAAAGTCGGTGATTTCGGTTTGGCTAAAAACGTCCATAATTCCAATACTTCCTCCACCACAAATAACCTAAATTCCTTGAATAGAAGTGCAATGAACTCTTATTCTGAAGATCTCACATCTGATGTAGGTACAACCCTTTATGTTGCTAATGAGGTCTTGACTGGTCAAGGGAATTACGACTCTAAAGTGGATATGTACTCACTTGGTATCATCTTCTTCGAAATGGTACATAAATTATCTACTGGTATGGAAAGAGTGATGGTTTTAAGAGGTCTCAGAACTGCTGAAATTGGATTTCCTTCAGACTATAATACTGATAAGACAATTGAAAAAAGAATCATCAAACAGTTATTGAATCATAGCCCTGAACAAAGACCAACTGCTGAAAAGTTACTTTCATCAGGTCTCTTACCTGTGAAAGAACAAGATCAAATCGTCAAAGAAGCACTTAAAAACTTGGCTGATCCATCCTCTCCTTGGCAAGAACAAGTAAGAAACACTCTTTTCACTCAACCTTACAAC
The DNA here is from genome assembly GCA_018343995.1 of Waltiozyma sp. UFMG-CM-Y6624. Taxonomy (NCBI): domain Eukaryota; kingdom Fungi; phylum Ascomycota; class Saccharomycetes; order Phaffomycetales; family Wickerhamomycetaceae; genus Waltiozyma; species Waltiozyma sp. UFMG-CM-Y6624. The sequence goes on from JADIOT010001926.1 coordinate 30,159, forward strand.
CTTGCTAATGATATTTTGTTCGACAAGAAAAGGGACAAAGTCACTATTCCAAATCAACTACTACAACAGGAGATCATTGACATGATTTTGAATATTTTCAAAACTCATGGTGCGCTTGAGTTTAATGAACCAACGTTAGTGTTTCCCAAATCACCACTTTACAATCTCCAAAAAGTTTATGAGGTTTTGGATCAAACTGGTTCCGTCCTTCAATTTGCCTATGATCTAACCTTACCGATGGCAAGATACCTTTCAAGAAACTCGGTTTCTCTGGAGAAGTTCTTCAGAGTTGAATATGTCTATAGGCCTGATATTGTTGGCCCTTCTGGTAGTTCTGAACCTTTAAGGTTTGTTGAAGTTGATTTCGATATTGTTAGTTCTGAATCAACTGATTTAGCATATCATGATGCTGAAGCTATGAAAGTTATCGATGAGATCATTAGAATTTTTCCAATATTTTCACCTAATTCAACTCTTTTGATTGTTAATCATAATGGCATCCTTGATACGATTTTTGATTTCTGTGGTATTGATAAGGCTCAAAGACCAATCGTTTTGAACACACTTTCTTCTTTAAATTGTACTTCTACTTTCAAAGAAGTCGCAACTATTTTGAAAAATCAACTTAAGATTGCAAACACGGTTCTACATGAATTGGAGAAATTTGGTTTCGAATTACCCTTAGATGAGGCCAAATCTTCTCTAAGCAAGATCATGAATAATAGTATTCATCTTTCCAAAGTGGAGAACTATCTCAGTTATGTTTCGAAAGTGTTAAATTATATGAAAGCCTTCAAAGTCCAAACTAAGGTTAAATTCGCCCCCTTAAGTAACTTTAACGCCACTTTTTATTCCGGTGGTATAATGTTTCAAGCGGTTAATGACACTAAAAGAAGAGATATCATTGTTGCTGGGGGAAGATATGATTCGTTAATTTCATATTTGGCAAGACCTTCTGGTGCACGCAGTACAACGCAGCATGCAGTTGGTTTTAACTTGGGTTGTTTGAAATTATTCACAGATATGGAACAATTCATGAGAAATCATAAATCAACAATTCACAAATCAAAATCCCGAGATCTTGAAAGAGAATCAGAGAAAAAAATTGAATGGAAACCGAAAAGATGCGATGTACTTGTCACAACTTTCAACAGTTCGATGTCGAAACAATATGCGATTGATATCATTAGTGAGCTATGGTCTAAAGGTATCTCTGCCGATATTATGAGAATTTCTAGGGACAATATCGAAGATATCGTTACAGTAGCTCAAAGAGATGGAGCTAATTGGATTGTAGTAACCAGACAGCAATCGACTTCAAGCAGTCAGACCTCCAATAAGAAACGTAAGCCTTTCAAATTGAAGAACTTGGAGATGGGTACAGATCTTGAAGTTGATATTAAGAAACTGATCAAAACTCTTCAAACTGAAATCAACGATAGATTTGTGGTTTCTTTATCTTCTTCAGGCGTCAACAGCAACAACAATAACACTAATAATAGCAATAATAACAATGAAAAGAGTCTTTCTGCATCTTCTTCTTATAGCAACTTAGCCATTAATCTTGAAGATCAGGAAAATGTTAATGGGTCAATGACTTTAACTTTACCAGAAAATCAAAAAGTCGTTTATGTTCCAAACGAAGCCACTAAAAATTCTAAGCGAGCCAATAAGAAAGATCGTCGTACGAATGAACAACAAACTCGAAATACTACTCATAAAATCATATCCGAAATCTCTGAATCTCCAATATATTCAATCGATGCCTTAAAGGACGAAGCCTTAGATATGATATCAATGACTTCAATTAATGGACAGAAAGATGAATGGATCAGGAAAGTTGGTGGTGCTGCTGGTTCTACTACTCCTAGAAGTTTTTTGAATAATATTTATAATGCACTTCTCAAAGAATCGAAAAGAGGAACGAAATGGATCGTGGTGGATTGTCAGAGGACTGGGAAAACGGTTATTTGTGATTTACAGAGATAGACCTATATATATTTTGAATAATTTTTAATGTTCGAAGTTGTAAAAATTAGGATATTTTATATATTTGTTATAACTTAATATATTTATTTATGTTTTTTAAAAAAAAAAAATCAAAAAATCAATTTATATATATATATATATATAATTTTAAAATATTAAAAATTAAATTTTTAAAAAAAATTAATAAAATGCATATAAATTAATTAAAAATAAAATTATTTTTATTTCCTAATTATCAATTTAAAATAATTCAGTTCATAGAGTTGATATATATACGAGTCAATTTTTTGATTACATTTTTTTTCCCTGCACTATAATTATATATATACACAAAAATTGTCTTTTCACTTTCTGAATTTTACCCTGTATCTCTTGCTAATTTTGTTTTTACTTTAATATCTATATATAAATAATAAATTTATTTGCAGATGTTTAGATCTTTTTCCTATAGGCAATTCATAAGTAATATACATAAATTTCTAACTAAATAAAGTAAACATAAACTAAAATAAAGAAAAAAAAAATAAAATTAAGCATATATATATATATATAAAGGTCCTCAATTGCATAAACCAAAGCAATGGTTCCCATAAAACAAAAGCCGAAATAAATAAATAAATAAATAAGAACATAAAATCTTCCAGAGACCTTTCCTATATCCATCACTAATCACCTGAATATAAATAACTCATATCTAATGAGGAAAACTCTGAGAAGAAAACATAGGAGGTAATTGAAGATTCTGTTCATTTGCATTACCACCGGCCCTATTTGAATAATCAGAATTCGAATTTGATTTGGTATTATGTTGAGGATAATTAGAATAAATTCCAATAACAGGTTGATTATATAGTCCCACTGTTCCATATTGTTTTTGATGTTGGAAATTTTGATGAGGAATTGAAAGGGAATGATGTTGTTGATCTGGTGGAATTTGTTGGTATGGTAATGAATTTTGTTCTTGATGTAAGGATGTCTTAATTGGTGCTAATTGTGGCGGTATTTGAGGACTGATACTTTTGGGTTTTTGTTGTGCCATTCCAGTGTTATTACCACTACTTATACTACTGTTGCTGTTTGAATGAGAAATTTTTGGCAATTTTTGATGGGAAGCAGAAGCTTGTGGGGAAATCACTTGTTGTTGCTGTTCTTGTTCATATAATTGTTGCTGCTTTTCATGTTTTTCCAACTGATGTTCTTCTTCGGTCAAGACCTGAGAAGCAAGTAGACCCAGCGTATCCAAAAGCGTTCCATTTCTCAAATTTGATAATGAGGATGAAGCCTCAGCCATTGTTTGTCGGGGAGAAGAAGATGATGAAGAAGAATGTTGTGGCTTTTGATGTTGTTGCAGTGCAAAAGAGCGCATTGGTGGAGGACCATGATTATTAGTGATTTCCTTCTTCTTCTTCTGTTGAAATGTTCTTAACTCTTTGCGTAATCGTTTCAGATCAGTATTATAATCATCTGTAGCCTTATCAAAAGCTTTATCTGCTTTGCGTAGCTTGTCTCTCAACCTATTAATCTCCATGTTCTTACTGATGATATTATGTTTGTATTTCTTAATAAGACGGGCATTATGGATCAGCCTGTCATTAGTTCGCTCAATATATTGTGTCTTCAGCTTAAGTTGGTCCAATTCTTTACGAACAAGTTCATGTTCCACACCTATGCGCATACTGTTGGCTTGTGAAGAGATAGCAAGGAATTCTGATTGGAGTTTAAAGCTGTTGGCTCTTTCGTTGGTCTTGAGTAACGCAGTTTTTAATGCAGATATTAGGTTAACCGTTTGTTCTACATGACTTTGTGAAGGTTTTTCGAGAAACTCGTCCGCTTGTTGTAAAAGGGGGATGATTGTTGTCTGTGTGAACGATGGTTCAGCGATGGAGCCAGCATTATAAACAGTTTCCTGTAAGAATTCAGGAAGTACAAATTCTTCTCCCGTTCCTCTCAGCTTTATTTGCTCTTCTTGCTCTTCTGTAACATTCTCCTCAATAGCATTGA
>JADIOT010001928.1:5610-27508 GCA_018343995.1 Waltiozyma sp. UFMG-CM-Y6624
TTTTGGTTTTTTTTTTTTTTTTTTTTTTTTTTTTTTTTTTTACATATATATTATATATATTATAAATATTTTATACTATATAATTATTGTTAGACATGTTAATATTTAAGTTGTATTAGGTACACCTAACTGCCTGTCGCGCTAGGTGCCTACTTTTTTAGATACGATCTGACAGTAGAAAAACGCTTGTATTATAAAATATAGTTAGAACTATATAAAGGTCGAAGTGTGGAATCTTAGCTGTATTTATACCGGGGTTGTACGAGTGTAGACAATTATGTCATGAGCAATCATGCTATGCCTTCATACTTGGTACGACATGCGAGGTTTACACTAAAGCATAAGATTCAGGTAACCTAACCTAACCCATATTAGACTTAATATCCAATTAATATTCCCATATTATGGCTAGCCCTCTGAGGAAGAAAAATAATCCTGTACAGTTTATTATTTTTTCCTTCATTCCTAGACTAAAATGTCCCAAAATTGTGAATCAAGTGGATTCGGACACATTGGCAGTTTTCAGTCTTCAGTGAATAGTGGTGTTGTTCTTATAGGTCATAATTTGGTCATTGTGTCTTCATAATTCTTATTGTTCTTTTCTCTGATTGACTTATCTTTGAAGTGAAGTGATATATTAATATATTTGATGGTAGCGTTCTATTGGGATCTCACCCTCTCTCTTTTAATGATATTTGATGATCGTTTACAGGAAATTTGATATTGTCGTACTCAATAGTTCCATTTCAGTAACCATCATTTCTTTGAGTTCTTCTGACCATTTGTCTAGCTTCCTCTTACTCATATACTCTGTAATTTGACTTGTACATAGCTCATACTGAGGTGGAATAACCTAGCGGATCTTTCTGCTCATGAACAAATGCAGCTCTGGCATTGATCGGCCGTCGGTCTAACTCTCTTGCTACCTTCTTTATAGTGGCGATGGTCTCTTTAACCAATTGAGTTATTGACGGGATTTACTGACTTAAGATATTGGTAGTATGCATCAGGAAACGTTTGGTACTCTATAACTTACTAATCCATTGATCACGATATTATTATGGAATGATTCCATGACCCATATTTACCAACAGTGATAACATGGTTCACACTTATTTGGTTCATCACCCCTTTACCCCTACTTCCTTCAATTCTCATTATAAACAAACCTGCGTAGCCCGTAGTAGGATTCTATTTTTATGGAATGATATTCATTAGACAACGAAAATAACTGTATCAGTGGTATACCGAATATTTCTTTCAGACAATAATACGTTCAATAATTTTTTGATAATAGTGATTGCAATTCGCAAAGAGTTGGACTTTATTAATTGACTTTTGTAATGACCATATAACAATAATAGATAGTTTGATACTATTTTGTCATATGATCCCTCTTCTCCTCTCCTCCTTTTCAACATTAAAAACAAAATAGGTGGAAGCAATGTGTCAGACCGTTTGATAATCCTTTGTTGTAATTCTTTCGCGTAGTAATAGCGAGACAAGGAAAACATCATTGATAATTGTTTAACAGCATGTAATGTAGTGAAGTGTACGGAGCATTAAAATTCTTTGAAAGAAGTTCGTGGAGTAGACCACGGAATTTAGAGGCATTCTGTGTGTGTGTATCTTGACACCAGTTAAGGAAACACTGTGCCTTCTTCTGATAGACAGCACCGAGTTGAAGGACATCACCTCGAAGCTCTGACTGAAAGCATCAAGTTGTAGGTATACGCTACGGTGTGTGTGCTATAATTTATAGATATAATAATAATATATAACAATATCTATAGCTGAACACAAGCTGTTACATATATTAAATTAATATAATTTACAATATATAAATAAATTGTATATCAAATTGATTTTTTTTGAATTTTTAAATGCGTAAATTAAATTTATTTTAAAATTAAATAAATATATTATATATCTATATATATTTATAATTGAAAATTATGTTTATGTAAAAATTTAAATTAATCAAAAGTTAATACTGATCAAGCTTTTTTTTTCTTCTGCAAATCATATATGAATGGAATACCCAAAGATGTTGTTTAATTGTTTATATATATATAAATATATATCTGTTATAGAGCATAGTCCTATATCGTGTCACGTGCTATGAATGCTTATCTTTTCTAGAATATGCAACAGCGCAGCAACCTTCACTGGTATAAATAGGGCTTAGACTGTATTCTCAAGACACACAATCTCATATACGTTATAATTAGACAATAAACATTAGTTAAAATAGTCTAACAATATCTCAAATATAAACGATCTAGCTCTGAAAGATCTTTCTGTAAGATAATAAAAGTAAAATGCGAAAAAAAATAAAACTATGATTTCGCCCAGGATCGAACTGGGGACGTTCTGCGTGTTAAGCAGATGCCATGACCAACTAGACCACGAAACCATTGGTTTGTTTTGGGAGATTGACCAAACTTTAATTTGTGATCAGTTTTAATCATGGCGCTTATTTTTGGAAGTTTTGTTCGGTTTTATTTTTAGAGTTCAAAATCTTAAAATAAACATATAGAGGTAAATTTAAAAGGAAAATAAAGGTATCGAAAAAGGATATATATAGGTTTTACAGCTGCATTTTTCACCCAATAAAGCAATAAATGGCGTATGTTGTTAGCATCGTATAATCATCTTGAACATAATTGCTGTTCTGCCTGATTTAGCAGGTCAGTTTTCAATCAGAAGTATATTCTACCTTCGAATTCAAATGAAAAATGCTATATATAAATTTGCTAGATTAAAATTGAAAAGATATGTGGCCAATCTATAACATTTATGTGAGAATATTGGTTACCCGAACTAGACAGAGATGCAACGTCCTATGGTAGTCACTTTGTGCAGAGGTTCGGCTGTGTGGAACTAACGTCGACGCAATATATAAACGGAAGTCTTACTGCGAAAGACTTCACCACATTCACTGCATGCGTTAAAGTCATTATATACTTCAATACGTTTTGACGTTTTAAACAATTTATTAAATTCCTTTCGTGTAAAGCTTGGTACGAAATAGAAGCCAGACATATATATAAAGCATCTTGATGAAGTTATTGTGAAGTTGTACTTGAAAGTTACCATGATATCAGTGATTGCTTGATGGTTGGAATACAGTCAGAATATCTGCGGCCACACATAAACCAGTCCTAGTACAAACACCTACATATAGTAGAGCGGAATCACAACATTAAGCCTAGAGAGCAGAGCAGATAACTCACGCTGTACCCACGGATGAGTACTAAACCATACGTACACAATCTTGCTCACTTAAAGAATCCAAAAATATATGAAATTTTATATAAAATGCGAAATAAAATCTTGGTAACTTATCAATGGTTAAAATCACTTGATCACTAATCCTTGATCAATTGTCAATCAAACAAATTCGTGCATTGAATTTATTACTTAGTTGATTCGTTGGAGCTATTTAAATATTGGAATTTTGATAATTCTAAAATATTTTCAAATTTTAAAAAAGGTTTATACCTAAAATCTTTGTAAGCTTTAAGCCAACAGAATTTGTTATTGAATTAATATAGTATTTATACGATTTTCAAGCTTTAATAAATTTATAAGAAAAAAAAACATAAAATCCCAAATCAGGAAAAGAATTTCATAAGCTTCCTAAGAAAAAACTGTGAAATTTCAGGTGAATAAAAGAACATCTTGATATAAAAAGACTAGCTCTTCCAAAAGAAGAAAATATCCTATAATGTACTACTACTACTACCACTACTAATCCCACCGATCACAATCAATAATTGTCATTTTAACTAGAGACATGAAAATCTTTGACAGCTGGTTTGTTGAAGTCTGATTTTCTCCATGTTTGTTAACTCTGAATTGCATATGTCTGCAGGTAATGTTTCACGTTTGTTTCAGGATTGAATATAGCCTTCTTTATATATAAAAGGAGTATAATATCCTCCTTTTATGTTCTTAATTATTGCTTGTATACTTGTTTAATTAGAATAAGAAATCTATCTATGAAATGACTGATATCATCAATACTCTTTCTAGATCGAATGGCAGGTTACCGCATGGTTTATCCATATTTATAAAATCAGAAGCTTATTATTTGGAAATCTGTTTATGGGTTATCCTTTTTGAAGGACTAACATTATTCTGAACTTAAGATGACTGTTGTAAACACAATATGTTTAATTATGCACGATTATTTTCTAGGCGAGTAGAAGCATGCAAAGACTGCTTTTATCTGTATGTAAGAGCACACACAGATGCGAAAAGCGCTGCCGCCTGCATATCAAAAAATGCTCCGAATAAAGCTTTATAATCAACTTTTTATCTAGCAAACAAGCCCAAAAAGGAAAGCAATGATATGGCAACTTGAATAAAAAATATGAATAATAATGAATTCATTATAGGAAAAGGCACACCGAGAAGAAAAAAAAGTTTTTCTTTTATTGATTCTGTGGCCAGATGAATAATAAGAGATTCCTTAGAAAAAATAACATATAGCCTTTGCATTAAAGATCCTCAAAACTAGCAACGAGTTGTGACAGATATACACTGCTTTCCAAACTATCTCCTTCTATTCGATATAAAGAATAATTTTTGTGAGTATGATATTATGAATAGAAATAAAATTAGCACCAAGATAAAATAAAATCCAATTCTTTAATAACCACCCTTGTTTCAATATTTTTTCTAAGTAAAATATTTATCCGAAGCCACATTATTTAACAGTAACAATGACACAATAAAACTCAAAAAACCACCTAGAAAAGCAACAGCCAGTGAAAATCAATCAAAATTCAGACGCTTTGTTGGACAAACGAAAAATTTGGGGAAGGTCAATAGATTATAGTGCTATCGCGATTACTCCAAAATCTGTCATGGAGACCAGAGATCAGTGGATTGAAACAATGAAAACTTGGGGAAGTTCAAAAACTCCATTCCTTATCATCCTGACTTGTTTCAGGTCTATGAGATCTTCTACCAACCACCTGCCACCTGAAGAGGCTATATAGTATCTACTATAGCAATTTTTTTCCAATCCTGTCTTTTAAAGAGACGAGACTCCGAACTTGGCAGAAAAGACTAGTGTAGAACTCCTCACCTACACTAATGGTTTATTACCTATATATTTAATTTAGCACTTTTTTGACGCGATAAACGCGCTCTGAACATGCGACGCGTCAGTCAAAAAAAAAAAGATTATTCCAAAGAATCACCAAATTTTTTTTCTCGGAAACTAATGATCCCACAACATCAGGCACTGACTGTAATCACATGAGTAGTAACTCTCTGAAGTATCTTTTCCAACGTATAATTAAAATAGTCACAATGTCCACCGAAGAACAAATTATCAAAAAGACCAAGGTCAACGAAACCTTGAAGATTTACAAAAGATCCCCACTAGCTACAACACCAACGAAGGGTTCTGCTCTTGCCGCTGGTTACGACCTATATTCTTCCGAAGCCGCTGTTATCCCAGCCAAGGGCCAAGGTTTGGTCGCCACGGACTTGTCTATCATCTGCCCTATCGGCACCTATGGTCGAGTTGCTCCAAGATCTGGACTAGCAGTTAAGCATGGTATATCCACCGGTGCTGGTGTCATTGACGCCGATTACCGTGGTGAAGTCAAGGTTGTTCTTTTCAACCATGGCGAAAAGGACTTTGAAGTCAAAGCCGGTGATAGAATTGCTCAATTGGTTTTGGAGAAGATCATCAATGCCGACATTGTTGAGATTGAAGAAGCCGAGTTGGACCAAACGGAAAGAGGTGCCGGTGGCTTCGGTTCCACTGGGACCAATTAATCAGTTTTTGAAGTCGAAGGTTTGTGTGTAATATAGATAGTTTTACTTAATTAAAATATTTGCTAATATGATGGATGACAATAGCTACAATGATGTGCAAACCGCGATTAAAGTGGAATAGTAAAAATTAAATGGGTCTATGTATAATATAATTCTCTTTTTTTTGATAATAAGTGGGCGAGTTTTATTTGGTTTCAGCCTTGTTGTTTTCCTTCTTGGAATCTCCAATGACAGGAGTCTCAGTTTCAGCAATCTTTGGCTCTTCATAGTCCTCCAACTTGATGGTGTCCTTGACTGGAATCTTGACGGCCTGTTCTTCTTCCTCCTTGATCAATTCTTCTTGTTCCTTGATGACGCTTAACTTGAACTTGGCATCAGTAGAGTCCACCTCGGCCTTGGTCACGTTGTACACCTCATCAGGAATGGCTCTGAAGACTTGGACCAAGGCATCATAGTAACTGTCAAGACTCTTAGCATCACGGTAGGTGTAGACACTGGATAAAATCAACAAAGTGGATGGGATTTTATCACGCAATCTGAGATCCAACCAAATCTTCAAGTCGTCTTTCAATCTGGCTGGAGACACTTCGATCGTCTTGATACCTCTGGAAACACAAGCACTCTGCAACTCACTCAGACTTAAAGATTCGACGCCTTCATAGTCAATAGCCCTGTCGTCCTTGATGATCTGAAGCATACGGTAACGGATCTGATAACGGAGCATATGATCAGTACCAAAAGGTCTCAAGTTCATGTATTTTGTCATGGCCACTAACTGAGGTCTTGACAAATTGTCCAAAACTGCGTCATTTTTAAACAATCTAGCAATCTTGACAATTTGTTCTCTTGTTGGGGTCTCACCCAAGGTGTTCAAAGTCTTGAAGAACTGGACGAATTCAACCTTCTGCTCAGTAGTGGTTAGGCCTTGATCCAATTTCAATCCCGATTCTCTCAAGGTCTTTCTCAAAAATTCAGAAGTTTGCTTTCTGGTGGATGATAGCTTATCCCTCTTCTTGGACTTATCTGCCTTGGATTCATAAGTGGAAGGCAACAAGTTTGGGAACACTTTCAAGGCAACAGGCAACAAAAGCTCAGCAAACGGAATGATGATAAAGGCAGAGAATGGAACCAAACGGAACATATCTCCCGTGGTACGTGTCAGTTGGTTTTGTTCACGACGCGTCAATTCGTAACCTCTAAGCATCTTAAAAAGAAGCTTTGTGGAGACTTTCACTTCATATCCAAGAAGTTTTGTGCCGTCCCAATAATGCTGCACTTCATGTTTTATACGGTCCCATAATGGTGGCTTGACTTCACTACCTGCGGTTGGAACAGGAACTGTTGGAGGCGTTGTTGAACTGGCTGTTTTTTTTTCATTGGAAGAAGAAGATGTACTTTGAGATCTACGGGTACTGTTGAATGTGGATTCTTGGAATCTTTGAAGACCGACTAAGTTAGTAGTGGCTCTTCTACTTTTAAGGAAACTTGATGACTGTCTTTTAATTATTTGTGGCAACATATTCCTAAATTATCTTTTTTCAGATTATTCTATGTGTGATTGTAGTTAATGAGGGATGAAAGGATGGTTGGATCGGCAAGTCTTTCTTTAGTATTAATTATCCGAATCAATAAAAAAACTTTAAAAAAGAGAAAAAGCGAGATAGAGAGAGAGTGAGATAACTTTTCACCTACCAAATTACTTTGATTCTTTGACGGTGTGATTTTTTATTCTACATCAAAGTATTTAGCTGACAAAGACTATCTAGGGTCCTGGGAAGTACCAACTCTAACTGGGGCCGCCCGGCCCGCGCGCGGGATGACCAAGCTTGTAATAATAAAAGCCCGTAAAGAAATGACAGGTTCTATCGGATAAATCTTGCCGGTAACTTTCATTGAGCGAAAATTGCCAAAACAGGATCTCAGCACACGTGATAAAATTTCAGACTTGATAGGGCTTCACTCTTAATCAAATCAAGATTCAAAACCAGAAGTTTTAATTTAGAATAGTACATTCAAGTTGATATTATGGAGTTACTTGGAATACTACTCATTAAATTTACACTTTATATAAGTGGATTTAAGACAGAAAGAAGTCACTTGATATTTTTATAAATAACAAGAGATACGGCCAAAAAGCTGCCCGCTCTCTTGAAACAATAAAATACAATAATAATAATAATAATAATAATAATAATAATAATAATAATAATAATAATAATAATAATAATAATACCAAATTAAATGTATAACCTGATCGAAGCCAATGACGCTAATAGATATGCTATACGATATCAATCTTCAGACAGATATTGAAGCCTCATATATATTTTTGATCTATTAAAATAACATTAGAAATGAAATATATAAATTCATAAGACTACTATTTTGAAACTGGTCAATTATTTCCCTCATGGTACATAGGACAAGATTTGTTAGTTCTGATATGCCCGGTAGCACCACAAGTAGCACATCTTCTATTAGTGGCTTTGTTGTCCATCTCGCCACCTGGAGCTGGTGTCATAGATGCTGCTGGTGTAGTACTTGCTGATAGTTGGTCTTGTGATTTTTGAGATGGCTGAGAAGACTTCTGTTGTTCTTGTTGCTTCTCCGCTTCCAATTTACTTGCCTTTCTAGCATTACGTCTCTCTTGGTTCTTCTGTAGTTTGGCTAACTGTTCTTGCAAATTCTTTTTCAATTTTTGGTTCTTCTCATCATCGTTCGAGATACTGATTTCGTCTGGGATGATATCTTGTTCCAATTTCTCACGACGTTTAATGTAAGCATTGATAAGCTCCGGGTCTCTAATGATTTCATGGTTTCTCTGTTTGATACCGTTCTTGTCCAACACCAATCTCGTAATTCTCAAGAATTTCCCTTTCTTTTTGTTTTTGCTTTTCTTCTTTTCCTCGTCTTTAGAGTTCGCAGCTTCTTCCGCATCGAAATGTTTTTGTAATTCAGTGAAACCAGGCTCAGACCCACTGAAACGCTTCTGCTGAGAGTACCATTGTCTTGATATTTCCTCATCATAAGCCTTTTGTTGTAGAGCTACATTATAACTGTGTCCATTGGATTCAAATGACTTGAAACCACCCTTCATAGATGTCTTCATGAAAGAAATTGCCTTACCTTCTGGATCACCGTTCAACTGCAACATAGCCTTGCCCTGTGTAGCGTTGATGAAATTTTTTGTCAAATTCCACATGGCTAACTCATCAGTGATTTCTTCATCAGACATTGAGTAGAATTGCAAGTCTTCCAGGTTTTGTTGTGAGACATGCATAGCTTCCAACAGAGTTAAATCCTCTGGAGAGATCATATGGTCGTGTGGTAGCTCTTCCTTAAGTTTCCAGAACCCTTGATCAGGACCATTCCTTTGATATTCCATAAATTCTTTTAGTCTTTGTCTATTCTGCATGTCGTTCTGGTCTGGGAAATGTGAAGAAATATCCTTTACCAGCAATCTATTACCAGGTTTTCTTTTCAAAATTCTATAAACAATCATCTTCAGTCTGTTCTTAGAGGCAGTTGTGACCTTTCTTGAGTGAGGGCCAGGAATATCAACAACGGGTAATAACTGTCCCACAAGGAAAAGATTGGTGATCTGCTTCAAGTAGAATCTTGGTCCAGAACCAGCACCAGAGTTCTTGATCAACAAGAAGTCAGTTTGAGCTGCTTCGTGGGAGAAGATAGGAGCACGAACCAACTTGTTGTATAGAGTTGGAACACTGTTACCTGGCTCCACAAATCCAAAGTTCCAAAATGGTGACTTATCCTGAACACCAAGCACATGCGTTTCACCTATTACCATCTTGTTTCTGGAAGTATCCTCTTCATTAATCTTTCTGTAATAGTTGATCAATTTGGAGCCCATACCATATCCAGGAATAACAATAGGGGATTCCTCTGAATGTTCCAAAAGCACAGTTTGACCAGAATCCGCCAGTGTCAAATCTGTAGTCTTGTTGTAAAGCTCCTTGACATCCTTATATTTATCCTTCTTCCTCTTTCTAGTCTTGAGCTTAGAAAATTGCATCAATTGACCAGCCCTGGTCTTGAACATATCTCTATGAGGAGCACGAAGCCATTCCTTTCTAAGCCTAACCTTGTAATGTGGTGATTGCAATCTGAACGCGGGCATGGAATGTTCGATATTAAGATTGCCAATTGTCGATCTGATCTTACTATGGTAATTCTCTTTGAGCAGATGATAGTTCTTATCGTTGGAAATGTTGAACTTCGACATTAACAATTGTTCATTGGTTGGAATAGCTATAAGCTTTTCAATATTCTTGTTCTCCTTTTCCCTGTGCTCAACAAACAAAAGATGTTCATCGTTCAAGTCTAAATGTAATTTTGTTGAAAGTTGGCCTTCAAGAATGGCGTCTTCATCATAATCATCCAATATTCTTTCGTAGTCCCTTCCAATCTCATGTACTCTTGGTTCTGATGTTTCCGAGTGGTCACCAACAATCTTTTCATAGTTCCAATCAACTGAGGTCAACATCAAGTCATCTTCAATATTGATAATTTTCTGTATCTTGGAAGATTTCGTCTCTTCTGATTCAAATTCAAGAGGTACCACTCTCTTTCCGTTATCATTAGAATGGTGATGAAGAGAAGACTTGAAAATTCTTCTTTGGTCTGGCTGGATTTCCAAATTGATCTTTGTTGGTATCAGTGGTTTAATTGGATTGAGTGGTTGGTTGTACTGGTAATGTGTGGGCTTAGGCCCAAAAACTGAGTTCATCTTCAATATAGCGCCCTTTTTAAAAGCAGGGAAATAGGCCTTTAGTAACTTCTCTTGAAACTTCTTCTGTTCTTCATCTTCTTCAAGATCTTTTGATGTCTTGATCGCCGAAGAATTCTTCTTGGAATTGATAGATGTAACTGTCTGAATGGGTGTTACTTTGACACTTGGTTTACTTGTAGTAGTTGGCTTGCTGGATTTTTCAAAATCATCAAATATATTGGTGTCATGGTGAATGAAGCCATCATCGACTTTGTTAGAGAACAACAGGTCGAATTGATCATCGTTATCGTCCATAGTTTCTTTGGCTTCATCGTTTAGATCGTTGAAGAAGTCATCATCATTATCATTGAACAGTTCATCTGGATTTGTGTGGGTTTTAACTGTAGAGGCAGATTTGCTAGAAGATGGTTCTTCTGCAGGGAGTTCGTCATCAGCCAGCTCATCAATATCTTCAAAATCAATAGCATCATCTGCATGTACCGTGTTCATGCTAGCAAATAGCTGGTTGTAGTCTAGTCCTCCACCGCCATGTCCAACTCCCAAGGCAGCTTCAAAGGCATCGTCCTCATTCGTAAGCTCTTTCTGTGCCTTTACCTTAGTTACTGCCATCCTATTGAGCAATTATGACAAGAAATCAAAGGTTACTTTTGAATATCGAATAAATATGTTTTAACAAGCTAGACCCTCCAAACTCTAACCATTCTTTATTGTTCACTTTCTTCCCTACTCAACTTCTTCATGTTATAAATGTTTGTTTGTTTGTCTCAAAAGGTTGTCCCTATTCGATATTTTCGCGAAAATCCAAAAGATCCTGAGGATTTCTGTCAGCGAAAATCAACAACAACAACAACAAAAAAAAAAAAAACACAAACAACCCGCGTGAAGCGTTTACATTTCAGCCCCGAAACGTAAGCAATAAACAAATTAATAAATAAAACCTGTGACCTATCATTTAATCCCCTTTAAACATCCGACACAACGCACAATACAAATGTCTACCAGGCAATCCTTATATGGCCAATCACTTGTTAGAAACGCCAATGCCTTGAGCCTCAACAATGACAATCAATCGGTTCATTGGAAACGCGACTACTTCACGCCTACAAAGGACATCACGCTTAGTTCAAATGTTACACCATCGTCAACCCCATTTTCCGGAGAAGATGGATCTATTGCTACACCAGTCCAACAGACATATAACTTCAAGGTTAAGACCTGGGTTGTCAACAACGACTATACACCCTTAGTTGATGGTGAAGAAGATGATATTTTAGATCTTGAGCTATATTCAACCATCAAAACTAAAAGCACTACCGATCTAACAGACGCTGCCATCAGAGGTGCTGTTGCTAGTGAGGGGTCTATTGCAGGTTTGAGTAAAGCAAATGATATTCAATCTGAACCAAGGGAACCGGAAGCGATTGTTGTTGATGAGCCAGAAGAATTAAAACAGAAGGCAGAAGAAGATCCTGAAGCCATTGTTATTGATCAACCTAATGAAGTTATTAAGATCGCAGAAATAAAAGACGAAGCCAAGACAGAAGATATTGTTATCGATGAGAAAGATACTATCTCCAAAGAAGCTGTCACTGAAGAAGGACCAAGTATAGCACCAACTGAACCTGAACAAATTCAACCAAGTGGAGAAATTGCTCCAGTGACATTCCAAGCAAATCAGACTTTTTCTCCAGAAAAACGTCAAATAACCAATGAAACACCTATAGGGAACGAGACCAGAGAGGATACCGTACCACAGAAGGATGAATTAGCAGTATTGGAACAAACAACGAAAGAAGAGAAAGAAATTACAATAGAACCTGCTCAAAAAGATGCAGAAGTTGAAATGCAAGCAAAAATCCCTGTGATTAATGAGACCCCAAGTGAGGACCCATTAAAAGCACAATCTCAAGACAATACAACCAATATCTCTGAACAGATAATCGAGAGTGCAGACAAATGATAAATTGTTGATCCAAAAGTTGTAGTTGATAATTTGGGCGAATAAGAAGGATCAAAGAGATGCACTGGCTGAAGGATTACATCCAAAACAACAGATGTCAATGGTTGGAAGCAAAGTGGTCTCACAGTATCTGTAATATAATGAAGGAAATTTAGAACTCAAAGCAATTTAATTAAAAATTCCATATATATATATATATATATATATAAACTTACGGCAAGAAAGTGACAGTGGTGGCGCGTAATGTCGAAATGTAAACAAATAAAAATAGACAAGCCTTACTCCAGGAAAAATCCAATAAATTATAATTATGTGGCAAAAAGCTAGATATAACAAAAGATTATAACAATGTATCAGCGGCTGTTTCCCTAAAAATTCAACATAACAATATCCATGAATATTCTTGATAAGTTAAAGACTTCAAAGAAGAGCTTGTCCCTAAATCCTTGCTTGGCCTTGACCGAAGTATTCACGGATTTATTTATTACATCAAAAAGGGAGAAGAAAATAGATCCATAAAGACCTCTTGAATTCATTATTATGAATTTCATACAACAGCTTGACCAGTTATCAGAAGATGAAGACGACTATGACTTATCGCGTCAATCAGTCTCATTTAGTCTATCCAATAGATATAGTGCGTTAAACCGCCATGATATTTTTAACAACACCAGATATAAGCAAACAGACCATTTTCAGTTCCAAGGTATCAAATCTTTTGATCTTCCTGATAGTAATTATACAGAAGACGCAGACCAACAGCACAATTCCACAATAAAAGCCAAGGAGTCCCCAGATTTAGCCAATACGTCATCCCACCACGTTCACCATCACTCCATAATTGACAGATCAAACGAATTACTTTCCACGAACATTTTAGCTGATAAGACACGAAGTATTTTTCATTTTACACACTTCAATCCTATGCAATCGAAATGTTTTGAAAAAATATATCATCAAGATCATAACTGTGTCGTTAGTTCGCCTACTGGTTCTGGCAAGACAGTATTGTTTGAGTTGGCAATTCTAAGATTATTGAATACACAGGGTAAAACTAATAACATAAAAATACTTTATATCGCCCCAACCAAGGCCTTATGTATTGAGAGGCAGAATGACTGGAATAACAAGTTCTCCACTTTCGGCTTAACTGTTGGTACACTTACTAGTGATACTGGGTTTCTGGAATCTGATAGAGTTAAGAAGGCCAATATTATCATTACAACCCCTGAGAAATGGGATCTTATGACTAGGAAATGGGGTGATTACACTAAGTTATTTGATCTTATCAAGTTGTTACTCATTGATGAGGTACATATCTTAAGAGAAGATAGAGGTTCAACCCTTGAGGTAGTTGTCACCAGAATGAAAAAGATTTGTGAGTCGATTCGAATTATTGCATTATCAGCTACTGTTCCCAACATTCATGATGTTTCAAGTTGGGTCAAGCTTTCTTCTAAAAGTAAACTCAATGCCATAACTTTAGTATTTGGTGAAGAGTACCGTCCAGTCAAACTTGCAAAACGAGTTTTTGGATACAGACAGTCCTCTAATGATTGGGTGTTTGATAGTGTTTTGAACCGACATTTGTTAGATATTCTCAATGAATTCAATAATAATAGCAAACCAGTGTTGATTTTTTGCCCAACTAGGAACTCAACAATGTCCACAGCTAACTATATCTCCACCAATTACCATGGATTATTGAATAATCAAGCAGCAGTCAAAGCTCATGATAAAGATCTACAAGAATACTCTAGGAATGGCATTTCATTTCACCATGCAGGCCTATCGCTAGAGGACCGTTCAACTGTGGAGCAGAATTTTATTAATGGTAAGATCAAAATTCTATGCTGTACAACAACTTTGGCAGTTGGTGTGAATCTTCCAGCTTACTTGGTGATTATCAAGGGAACAAAGGTCTGGAATCTAAATAAATTCAAAGAATACTCTGAGTTAGATGTTTTGCAAATGATGGGTCGAGCAGGTAGACCTCAATTTGAAAAGGAGGCACTAGCAGTTGTTATGACAAGCTCTGATAAACAGTCGCACTATGAGAATTTTGTGAAAGGAAATGAAAAGTTGGAGAGCAAACTTCATCTTAATTTTCACGAGAACGTAATGTCCGAGACCTACTTGAAAACTATCAAGTCCTTGGAGGAGGCTGTAAGCTGGTTGAAACATACATTCTTTTACTCAAGATTCAAATCTAATCCAAATGCGTATAACGAGATTCCCTATAACAATCAACTTGGTACGGATGAGAGATTAATGAAGTTCTGTGAGTCGAAGATCAATGAATTAATAAGTTTTAACTTAATGAAGTTATCTGGGTGTGAATATGTTTCTACCCCATATGGTGAAGCAATGACAAGACATTATATTTTATTCGACACAATGAAGCTCTTCCTCAAGGCTCCTAAAACAAGAACACTTCATGACATTTTGTTGTTGATTTCTAGAGCCAAGGAGTTCGAAACTGTAAGAATAAAACGAACTGAGAAAAAACTTTTTAAGGAGATAAATGAGTCACCTAACATGAAGTACCCTTTGAAACCATTAAAAAGTGGTGATTCCAAGAAGAAAATCACTAAAACAATTGATCAAAACTTCGAGAAAATCTATCTTCTTATTCAGTATGAACTTGGTGGTCTCGAATTTCCTGGCGATCCGCAACTTATGAAACTTCAGCAATCTTTCAAGCAGGACAAATTTTATGTTTTCAAGCATGTTGGAAGATTATTAAGGTGCCTTCAAGATTGTTTTATAGAGAAGAAGGATTACGTGTCATTGGTGAATTGTTTGAAATTGGCTAGATGTATCAGTGCATCCTGCTGGGAGGATACACCAATGGTATTGAAACAGCTTGACAACATTGGGTTTGTTACAGTTAGAAGATTCGCCAGCCACAAGATACAAAGCTTTAAACAGTTGCTGAATTTGCAAAGTAACAAGATCGAGTACTATGGCTCCTTAAGACCAGGGCAAGGTGAGAAAATTTTAAGTCAATTAGGATGTATTCCCAAATTCAAAATAGGCTGTTCTGTTGTCAAGGCATATAGATCGAAGACAGAACCAAACTCTGTTGTTGTTAAGGTTAATCTAATAATAGACTCACAATGTCGTACTGTAAGATGGAATAATAAACCAATGAACGTGATTGTAGTATCTGGGTTGTCCGATGGGAACTTAGTGGACTTCAGAAGAGCGCCTTTTCATAAGATGCAAGGAGAGAAATCTTTTGGTTTGGAGTTTTTGGTGCACGAAAAAGGTTTGAGATACACAGGCTCCATCTCTTGTGAAGAAATTGCCGGCCTTCAGGAAAGTTTTAACTTGGATTTGAATACTGTCTTGGAAAGTAAGTTGATCAATCATTTACTGGAGAATACCATCAATAAATCAGATACTACATTGAAAAGCTATCGAACCATCCCGGATCAACCTTATTCAGATATGGATTCTGATTCAGAACTTGATGATTTTGTACGGAATTTACCAATATCTAAGGTTCCTGAGACTACACCTTCTAAAAAACGCCCACACGGAAAACTCACATGCAAACATATGTGCAAGGATAAAACAAAGTATGTTTTTGGGACTGTTTCATTTTTTGAAATTATACTAACGATTATTTTTAACAGCTGTAGACATCTCTGTTGTCGTGAGGGACTTGCCACGCCGGTATCTAAGAGGAATAAGCACACTAACCAGGAGGTCACTCATTCTAAACATCCAGTAGTGGCTGAAAAGGTAACACGAAACCAATCCACAAAGCTTGATGTCATTCAAAGGTTGTCATGGGCACAGTCGAATAAACTGAATTTGAGGTCAAAATGTTTTGCTAATAAAAATAAAAGCGTTAACCTCAGTGAATTCATATACCACGAGAGTCACTCTTTGGAAGATCTATGTCTGAATGAGAAGAAAAAAATTCGAATTGAAAAACTAGAAGACTCAGATTTGGACTCCGAATTTGATGACGAAATACTCCAGAAGCTCAAAAATCGTGATGGTTATCTAGGTAAAGGTAGCGTGATTAGAGATTTGTCTCATGAACCTCACCCCGAACCTAAAATTACCATTTTCGCATCCGATAAGATCGAGTATATGAAAGAAACATGCCAATCGAACTTGAATTCTTTAAAGTCTAAACCTGAAACAAATTTTTTTTTTCTCGATGACAGTTTTATTTCAGAGGAAGGGTTTGAGGAGGGCATGGACTTCACAAAGCTAAATACTTTAAAGAACAAACCACTGCTTGTTAGAGTAAAGGAAAAAACAAAATCATGCACTAGAGATATTTTAATGTGCGAAGCGCAGAAGGTAGCAAGCAACACCAAAATTTTATTTGAAGGATCTATAATAGAAATATCAGACGATGGTTTACCAAACCCACACACCGCAAGACATAGATTGGACTCAAAACAAAGCTGTTGTAATACATCCGATACTACCAAATCTGCTATCATTGAAGAGACGTCAGTCACTAACCACACCCAGACATCATTGAATCAACACGCAAACGACTCCAGGCTAAAACACATCCAAGAAATACCAAATAAAATGAAATGCGTGATAACAGATGAGCGTAACTCGGAAGCTTCAGAGTTTGATGAATATATATATGGTTCTAAACATAGAAATGAGGCAGAAGATTTGATTAAGGAGAACCTGACAGAAATCACAGAGCAAATAAGTTTAGTCAATGCTCAAAACAGAGAACCCATAAATTTACAACAAAACTCAAAACCTTCTTTATTAGAATCGCAGTGCATGTATTTGGGGAGTGATATGAACAGTATGTTTGGATCTGATGTTGAGTTTGTTTAGTAATTATAAGATGATGGTTTGCAAATTACGAGTATTGATTAAATTTTAGAACTGGATTAAGATGATTTTCCGCCTCGATTCGGGCTTTGGTTGACACAAAACCAATTCGGAATAGCGGATAAGGAATTGCACATTATTTGGTAAGTGCAACAGTTTCCAAAACAGAGATTTTGGCACATTCTAATATATTTAATATTGATCAAGTTTCAAATTTATAATTTATAACCGAAACTCAGTATTTTTTCAAATACTAAAATAAAAATCTACAAGGGTCCACAGATTTCCGTGCAAAGAGCTCTATTAACTTACGGTGATATATAAAACTGTACTGGTGTCAAAAAATCAACGTCTCTTTATCTCATTCGCCGCCACTGTCTGAGGTATATCACCAATAAGATCTCTCAAAGCAATAATTCTCTTACTCAAGCAAGCAAAAATATATACAAAGAAAGCAACAAATCATAATGCATCTCAGCAAAATAGTTCTTCATATCTTAAACACCCTCAATGTATTAAAAAAGATCACATCGACTCCTGATGAGAGACCAGTTGTGTTCTGGCATGGGATGGGCGATTCACACCAGAGCTTGTCCATGAAACGTGTCTTTGATTTGACACGTCAAGTGAAGCCAGAAATATTCATTCACTCTGTGTACATTGATGAAGATGACTACAAAGACCAAAGGGCCAGTATTATTGGGAATGTTACTGCTCAGGTGGAGACCGTATGCGAACAATTAAGTGAGATTAAGGGATTAGAAAATGGATTTGATATGATTGGGTTTTCACAAGGTGGCCTTTTCGCTAGAGCTGCTATTCAAAAATGTGGCTTGAAGGTTCATAACTTGATAACATTTGGATCACCACATGCTGGTGTTTACGATTTTCCAAGCTGTTCGAAGAATGATTGGATTTGTGAAAAGAGGAACAAATTACTTCTCTCACAAGTTTACAACTCCAAAGTGCAAGGTTCAGTGATTTCTGCTCAATACTTCAGAGACACCTTGGATTATGAAAGGTATGTAGAGAACTCATCCTTTTTAGCACACATCAATAATGAAAGGCCAGGCATGAGAAATCAAACATACGCTGACAATCTTTCTAAAATTGATCGATTGGTCTTGATTCAGTTCGAGCAAGATGAAATTTTGGTTCCAAAGGAATCTGCGTGGTTTTATGATAATGAAAAAATGACAAGGTTAAACATCCCATTTGAACAGTCAGATTTCTACAAACAGGACTGTGTGGGATTGAAGAAGCTTTATGATGAGAATAGAATTGACTACTTCTCTGTCGATGATCAACATATGAGATTCAATGACGAATTCTTCAAAGATATCGTGGAGAAATATATTGGGAAACGTGAGGGAAGTACCGATGAAACCGATTAAGTTAGCCGTGTTTTTTTTTAAAAATTTTTATAAAAGCTTAGATAATTATATATATGTGTTCCTATTTGTTTAAATACAATTAAATAGATATTCTTGAGCCTTTAGTGTAATAAAATAACAGCAACACCTATTAACTGTACACCAAAACCCTGATTGCGGTCTTATCTTTTAAAATGGATTTATCCCAGGATTATCTCTTTGGTCGGTAGAACCATAGCCAGAGCTTGCTTCATTTGAATTCAAAAGAGAGTCAATCTGACTAGCGATTCTTTCGTTGCTTTGATCAGCAAGCCTTTCATCCTCTTTCAGGTCATCAATACTTGCACGTTTCATTTTCAAGGTATCTATCACTGGTATTCTAATGATGTTGATATTTCCTTGAAATCCATCAAATGAGTTTCTTATAGAGGTCTTTGTTTGTAATGAATCTCTATCACAGTATTGTGTTGAGAATTGCGCGATCTGTAAGAAAAAAATCACAGTGTCATAACCCAATAACCAATACTTTGAGGGAAGTTGATATTGCCCTATCGCTTGAAGTGTATGATGACCGTATACAAATCCATCATCATTAGGCTTGGGTAGTGGTGATGTTAAATGTGATATGATTATAAGGGCAGTGGTGACTATTAGCAAGTTAAATGTTGATTTCTTTCCTGAAGATCTAGAGAAGAATCCTTGAAGAAGTGGAGAGTGCTGAAGCACCATGATGGACTATAAGACCTGTTAGTATCTCTGAATGATCCACTAAAGAGACGGAGTGATCTGAATTGAACTTACAAATTGTGTCAATGATCTTGTTATCAGTATCAGTAAGCTGCAATCGTAAAGATAACAGAGAACAAAGTAAAGAAAGCAAAGTAGATCTAAATTCGATATTAGTTCATTCTTGAACACTTTTTTTCTGGACTTGATACTCTTAATCAATATTTCTCGTTGTGTTAAATTTCCAACTGATAAGCTGGGTGTTCCTAATGATGGATTACTGGAGTTTCGTGTGGGAGTAGAATCACTTGTTGCGCTTATTGATTCTGCTGGATAAAGACCGGGGAATCCACCAGGGAAATTGTTCATGATATGGGTGTCAGACTAAGGTTAATTTATTTGGGAATTTGCCTGTTGACTTTTTGTAGGTTGAATCGGTGATCTTAATGAGAATCTTGGATATTTAAGGACAAAAAGAAAAATCTCTAATTAATACTTCTTGCTTTTTATACCCTTGAGATTATTTCTAAATCATATATATAGTGTTTCGATTCTAGGTTGTTTGCATCCCAACATCACAACCCTATTTTACCCTTGAATTTGTGACAGTGTACAAATTGCAATTTTGACACCAAATTTCAGCCCCATCTCCAGAAACGTGATTTTGACGTCATGAATTCCAAAAGCTCAGCTAGTGGCTAGAGCAAGATAAATTTTGCGATAGGGAATTGCTTGGGGGTTGGAGGTTGGCACAAAAGAGGGTTTTTTATAAAACTAAAAAAAAAAGACACATCTTTGCCACCCAAACCATATACCACCCCTAAATAAATAATAATTACGAACTCATCTAATTAACCTGCTATATTATTATACAACAACATGAAACTATCCTCTTTGGCTACTTTAGCCTTAGCATCATCAACAATCGATGCCTTTTCCATCCAACAAACTCTCTTTGGAGAAAATTTATTAGAAAAGGCTTCTTCAGTTTTAGGTATCTCCATTGAATCTATCCCTCAGGATGTCAAGAAATTATGGGGTGAAATGCAATTGAAGTTCCCTCAAGCTGGATCCAATTTGCAATTTTTATCCGAATCCAAACCACATACTGCTAAACCTGTTAACGAATACGATTTCCATGTCCAGACAGAATCCTTACCAAACTACGCCTTAAGAGTTAAGAAGAATGGTCCTGAAACTTTAGGAATTGATACCGTTAAGCAATATTCTGGTTATTTGGACGTCGAAGACGAAGATAAACATTTCTTTTACTGGTTCTTCGAATCTAGAAACGACCCAAAGAATGATCCAATTGTCTTATGGTTAAATGGTGGTCCAGGTTGTTCCTCTTTAACCGGTTTATTCTTTGAATTGGGATCTTCATCCATTGGAGAAGACATCAAGCCAATCTACAATCCATACTCTTGGAACAAGAATGCTTCTGTTATCTTCTTGGATCAACCTGTTAATGTTGGTTTCTCTTATTCTTCCAACCCTGTTTCCAACACCGTTGCTGCTGGTAAAGACGTTTACGCCTTCTTAGAATTATTCTTCAAACAATTCTCAGAATACAAGAACTTACCTTTCCACATTGCTGGTGAAAGTTATGCTGGTCATTACATCCCAGTGTTTGCTGCTGAGATTTTGAAACACGAAGAAAGACAATTCAATTTGACTTCTGTTTTAATAGGTAACGGTTTAACGGATCCTTTAACCCAATACAAATACTTTGAACCAATGGCTTGTGGTAAAGGCGGTGAACCTGCTGTGTTGCCAGAAGAAGAATGTGAGAACATGTTAAGCACACAAGAACGTTGTTTATCTTTGATTCAATCTTGTTACGATTCTGAATCCGTTTGGTCTTGTGTCCCTGCTGCTATTTACTGTAACAACGCTCAGATTGGTCCTTACCAAAAGACAGGTAGAAATGTCTATGATATTAGAGGCAAGTGTGAAGGTGGATCTCTTTGTTACGTTGGTTTGGACTACATTGACAAGTACTTGAATCAAGATTTTGTTAAGAAGGCTGTTGGTGCTGAAGTTGACCATTATGAATCTTGTAATTTTGACATTAATAGAAATTTCCTCTTTGCCGGTGACTGGATGAAGCCATACCACAAGGCAGTCATTGATTTATTGGAATCTGACTTACCAGTTTTGATCTATGCCGGTGACAAGGATTACATCTGTAATTGGTTAGGTAACGAAGCTTGGTCTAACGTGTTACCATGGTCTGGATCCGAAGAGTTCGCCTCTGCTAAATTGAAATCGTGGACTGTCAACGGTGAAAAGGCTGGTGAAGTTAAGAACCATAAGAACTTCAGTTTTTTGAGAGTTTACGGTGCTGGTCACATGGTTCCATACGATCAACCAGAAAATGGTCTTGATTTTTTCAACTCCTGGATCAGTGGTAACTACGCCATCATTGAGTAATCACTTTATATATATATATATATATATATA